>JAWMRA010000130.1:63074100-63099873 GCA_035584735.1 Pseudotriccus pelzelni
ACTGAGTGCTATGATCTAGTAATCACAGTGGGGTTGGATCAAGTGTTGGACTTGATGATCTCAGAGGTCTCTTCCAACCCAGTTAATTCTATGATTCTATGATTCTATGATTCCATGTGAGAGTACAAAAGTTCTTTAATGCAAATGCTTGTATATGATCAGAAGGTGATCATCCTCTTTACAACTGTGGGTTAAAATTTGAGCTCTTTGAGAAATCTAGCAGCCTTGAACCTTGTTGAGCAAAATGACCTGTGACAAGATGTTCAAACTCATCTAGGTAAAATACTTTTTAAGAGAAGTAATCAAGCCTGAAGCCCAAACTGAAGAGAACTCTCTAGTGTGAGTGGGAAGGTTTGAGTGCATCACCTGGAGGGCATATTTTCTGTTTCATTTAGGGTGGTTTTTTTTCCCCCAAATAATAACAAGCACTGGTGCACACAGAATGAACAAGCAACTGTGTGTCTGTCTTAAAAGCACATAGCATATTTCAGGATTGTGAAGAGCACATGGCTTATTCGGTCTAGTTCAGGAGGACACCAGGTTTGTGGGAGGTGTAAATTACACAAGTAAATTAGAGGTTCTGCTTTTTATTTTTGGAAAGTAGTCCAATTAATATTTAATGGCTCAGCTGGAGACACAGCAGAGATGACCTTAAGAAAGGTTGTAAATATATGAATACCTTTCAGTGCCAGAATCTTGGGGGAGCAAAATGTCACCTGGCACAGTATATGCAGTCAGCTCCTTCTCTGACCTGGAGCTGCTTTTCCCTGTGGCTTATGAATGTGAAACAGGCCAAATACCAGTCCCAGTTCTGCATATCCCTGGTTTTTCTCCCTTTAATGTCAGATTTTCCTTGCCAGGACGTGAGGGTGCGTGATGCAAACTTGGTGCTTCTGCTCTTTTCTGTAAGTGAGCAATGCATGAGCTGCTCCCAGCCAGGCTTCTGATACATTCTCTATGCAAATGAAACATATTGCAAAGCAGGTATGTTAGATGTCATAGGGTCCATATGGTTAAAGGTATTTCTGAGTGTTGAGAACTACAGATCATTCCAGTCCCCTGACATTACTTTATAACTAAATGCCTTAAAATGTTATAAACCATGACTTAAACATCTTCATGTCAGTATCCATTATCCCAAGAGTGCAAGTTGTTGTAAAGATGCCAAAAAACCCTCAAAAACATCTCCTTTGGGACATAAGTTATTTAGTGTATATGTTTCATACATTTCAGCATCCTGTTGTTTGTGAGTGCCCTACACAGTTTCCTTTCCTATACCAAATGGGTTGAAATCTTCAATGCTTTCCAAGAAGACTCATCTTGCTTAACACTGGAGTAGTTATACTTAACTCACTTTCTCAATTTGATTTTTTTTTCAATCAAAGGCCTAGCACTCAAATTGTATTTCAGTGAAGCCTGACCGTAAGTGGCAGACTCATTACCACCTTCTTTTCACTTTTATAATTCCTGTCTTTGCATATCCAGCCACTCTGTTCTCTTTGCTTGCAGCTGTCAGCCCTGATGCACATTTTCAGAATGTTTTCTGAAACCCAGTAAATTATGCAGTGCCCTTGCTCCATGACATGGGATTGGAGGTTGGATTTGTGTGGTCTGTGTGTGCACCTTCATGAGAATATTTAAACATGTTTTAGGTTTTCTGTTTCATATTTGTCCTTTATCATGGGAAAACAAGATGTTGATTGGTGATACACGACCTTTGTTTTACAAAAGACTTTCAGATGAATAGCTGCACACTGGCTTTCAGCTTGAAATCTGGCTTTTCAGCTAATCAAACCCTTATTGTTGTACTTTTTAATGAAGCCTGCTTTAGGCATTTAAAATATCTTTTGGGCTTCTCATACAGTAGTCTGAATATATCATTTTGCTCTTACTACCTTGCTGAAAGGCAGAGAAGTACTAGAACTGCTATTCTCTGGAGACCTGAGGCACAGACAGATGAAAAATCACACAACCAGGAAAGGATCAAATTGCTTGAAACATGGTTTAGAAGGTACTTAGGAATGGAAGACAAATACTGTCATCCTAAATCTGTCTGTTGATCTTTTGCTCAGTTTCTCAGGCATTTATAAAGGTGCCTCTCGTGATGGTTAGGGATACCTCAGAGTTGACAGTGGAGTAGAATTTTTGGGAGAAAGTTATGTAGCATACAAGAGTAGAATGTTCTTCTTCCCACCCTGAGGAGCTTGACATGCCAGCACCATGCAAAAAAGGAGTTGACAGACACTTTTTTGCACTTTTCTAGATGGAGCAAATGGTCTTCTCTGGGTGTGAGAGCTCAGGCTGGGATCTCTCTTCTCCATGTACATGATACTGAAGTTCAGTGGGTAGGGCACTTATCACAAAGGAAGGATGATGCCTCTGCTCCTCTTCAGGGGGCTGCTTATATCCCATTTATGTATTGCATCCCACTCATTTTGTGGGCAGAGGCATAAGTGAAGCAGAAAATATGTTCAGGGAAAGATCCTGACTTCACCGACTTCAGGTGGAGGTAAGCCAAGATTTTATTTGAAGCTTTTCATCAGTAGAGTCCAAATTTGACTTTAAAGAAATATTTTGCAAACATCATTTAAGACCAGCTTGGTTAAGAAGTCTACTCACTGAATTAAACACACATACACACACAAAAAAAATGGCACTGAGTGGAAATGTAAACTAAGGTTATGTTTTTCTTCAAATGACAACAAATATATCAAGCAGACTGCAAATGGAGATGGTGTAGAGGAGCCTGCACTCCTTTTACAGCCACTTACACCTCTGAGCCCTTTTTTCCTGAGCTTTCTCATACATCTGTTAATACTCTTGCTGTCCTCCCTCTGATGGATACCTGTGGCTTGCTGAGCATCTGCAGTCACTCCAGCCAACTGAATTTGGCTCTTATAAGCTCCTTCCTTCTAGACCTGGAGGAGCACTGTGACAGTGGTTCTGAAAAGTGATTTAAACCCAGGGTACGTTCCTTCCTTCTTAAAATGTTAGTTTATTTTTATTATTCATAAATTCCCTCCTACTCAATTATTTTAATCTCTGGCCTTAGAGCTGAACAGAGACATGAACAGCATTAGCTCTTTGCATCTCTGCTAACCTGTTCTCCCTTTGCAACTGCTGGAAGCTCAATCAGTTCCCATAGTTCCTCCACCTTCATAACCTTGTAAAGTTTTTACCTGCCCTCTGATTTCTCATGTCACCTGAAAGGCAGGCTATTCAGACCCCTTCTTTCCCTGATTCATTCCCTTCTGCTACTGTGATGGTATTCTTCCTATTTCCTTTTTTTTTTTTTTTTTCCCCCTGTGGTTTTGGTTTCCTGTGGGGTTTCTTTGTTGTTTTTAATCAGTTTTCCACTGACAGCCTTTTCAGTTTTTAATGTTATGCAGCTGAGCAGGATTACAAAATGTAAATTAAAAAAACTAGGAAGAAAGCTGTGCCCCTCAACTTTTTGTGCTCGACAAAGAAAGCAGGTAAAGGAATCAAATCAAGAATCTTACTGAATCTACTTTGTCCCTTGGGATTACAGCCTACCAATCTCTGCAATCAGTGGCACATAAGGTGTAATAATATGACTACTGTCACATTCTCACTTTCAGATAAAATTACCAGATAACCATTTATGGCTGAATCAAGGTATTCAGCATGAATTCCTCATAAAAATAAGATCCTTACTGTTGGAGCTTCAATAAAACCTCCCACCTACTGTCTTAATAAACCTCCTGAAGGGAAGATTGGATGAAATGCAACCTGCCCCATGTGGATGCATAGTGGGTTTCTCTGGGCTCATTTTGAAATGGCCAAATGTCTGTAATTGCCCTGGCAACTCAAAGCCTCTACATCCAATGCTCATGCTCTCAGGTTCAGCTCTCGAGTGTCAGCCACCTTTTGATTTTCAGTTGCACACGGTATGAGCCTTCAAAAAAACCCAGATAAATGGGTCCCAGGACCTTAGCCTTGTAATTTCCCGTACTGCCATGGCTTTGATTTGATAAGTCTTGAGGGTGGCTGTTGCTTGGCAACTGGAAGCTGAAGAGGACCAACATAAGGTGGAGTCCGATCAAATAGCTTGATCTGACATCCTGGCTTCCTCACAGAGGAAAGATGGAGGTTGGACTTGCCTTCTGGTACAGTGTAGTTTACTTCAAGGAGAAAGAAGGAGTTATTGAGAGCTGAGTCTAACACAGTAATATGGAGAAAAATGGAAAAACTCATGAATTTGTCTGAATACCTGTTCTCCAAACTTATCCTTCTTAATGGTACTTTAAAGGAAGGTGCTGACAAATCAAAATTTTGACAAGGAAAGGCAATCTTTTCGCTGAGTCACTGGTTCTTTTTTGTTCCCTAATGATAGTAAAAGAGTAGAGGATAACTCAGTGATATGAACAGTTGAGGGAAGTTAGAAAACTGTAAATTCTCAATTGTCAGTGGGGTGTCAGAGTCACGGTAGCTCAGGTTGTTAATAGCATGGCTAGAACGACCGATGACAGTCTTGGAGCTGCTAAGGATCTTGCCCTGAAGCCTTGTAGGCTGAAGAAACCTCTCCCATAGAGTTCATTTGATATGTGGATGATAAGACATGTCTCATATCTGTTCAAAACTTACCAGTCCTATATCATGTCTCTAACCAAGGGCAACATCATTATATCAGTAGCATTAGATCACTTTACGCTGGCAGCTGTTTTTAGTCCAGAATGCTGGCTTTTTAGAAAAGCAGGGAGGACAGGGAGGAGGATTTGACTGCTTGAAGGAAATGTTTCCAGAGTTCAGTCCATGACTGGTGTTCTTCCCATCCTTTAGCCTGTGGCTAATAAAGACCCTATAGCCTTTCTTTTACTCTTCCTACTGCCCTGTGCTTGTTCTCTTGAGTCATAACTGTGTCTTGGCCTGTCCTATACAACTTATTTTTTCAAACTCTTGTATATCAAATTAGTCATTTTTTGGCCAAGAAAAAAACCATATTCAGCAGCTCAAATTATTTCTCATGATGAGTCAATGCTTTAGCCGCCATCCTATTTGTTACCTCTAGGCAAATCCGTTCCACTTTGTTAATGCTTTTCCTGAGATGGAAACACTCATGCTTCTAATGTCGCTGGATGCAGAACTGTAGCATGACTGAAGGATGACACAATAGCAGTGCTGTGCAGGACTCTATAGTTATCTAGTAAACCCTGAGTCAGTGTCACACACCACCAGCCCCCTGCCCTCCTGTTATGCTTGCCCCAAAAGGCGAGGGTAACCCAGCTTCTTGTTAATAGATCCCTTGGAGCAGACTAGAGTGAAACAACACTGAATGATTGGTGTTTGTAAATATAGATATGTAGGGTTTAATTTAGAACAATCTGGTTTCAAAGGAAAACAGGTGTGTAGCCATTTTGGTTGTTATTATCTATAATAATGTAGTAATATAAGGGCATAAAAATAACACTTAAGAAAATGTATAAGGAAAAGAAATAGAAAGAAAGGATAAAAGTAGAAAGATATATGTTGTCACCACCTACTTGATGCAGTTGGTAGTTGCAGCTCCAATGCTGCTGGTTGAAGGGGTGGTCAAAGTGCTATCAAAGTGATGGTCTTGATCCATCTGGGGATTTGCCCCTTATCAGCCTCTTCCCTTATCTGAAAATCCAGTTTGTAGTTTTAGGTATGCACACTCTTCTGACCTGGGATAACTGGACAATATTATCCCCCTTATCTCAAGGTCCTTTTGCAGTCCAAATTAGGAGGCATATTCAGGGAGGGATGGGCTTTGCTGCATTCTTTGCTGTTTCTTTGCAGTTTGCTACAGTGGACAGAAGTCTTTGTTTAAGCCATTGCCCATTTCAGTCTCTGACACCTCCCCAAACAGTATTTTGTACAACTTACATTTGAAATAGATATCCACATCTATAAACTAATGACTTTCTTACAAATAAGGGAGTCAGGATGCTGGATATGGGTGTGGCATGAGCTACACCCACGTCGACATTGTAAAGCTGGGAGGTCAGCTTAGTTTCTGTAGGGCAGGCAGGCTATTTGTGGTGCCTCTGTAGGGCTGGGTATTGTGCTGTTGAAAATCCTGGCTTTAGGGGATCCTGCATGATCCCAAGGACAGCCTCCAACCTGGTCTCTTCATCTTTGTTGTCTAACTAGGGTACCTATCGTGATTGGCCTTTGTGGGCAATTCAGCACATCTTTGGTCTGAACATCATGAGCGGAGCATGCCTGAATATCACAGGCTATAGATATTGTCTTCCAAGGATTCCCTGGGAAAGATGGTCCCTACAATAGTTTTGTATTTGGTCTCTCTAGTTTCCACTGCTACTTTGATACACTGATAGATGTTTTGTAAATTATTTGAATAAAAGAAGAAAATAAAATTTTTACTAAAATTCCTTATCTTTTAAAAGACTTTATTTTTATGGGCTGTGTCACTCTAAAGAGTTGGAAGCTCAATATAGAAAAAAAATATTAAGATACTTAAGTATTATCATGGCCCTGATGTTTTAGTGTGATGTAGACTCTCAGTATACTGCTATGTAATTTTAAAGTGCCTAAATAGCTCTAAAAGCATTTTATTTTAACTGCTTTACCAGCCTGTTTCTCCTTTTTTTAAAATGAGGCCTGGGTCTTGATTTGACTCCTAAGTTCATTTCTAAAAATGAAGTTAAAATCCTCAGAGCTGTCATGCTAGTATCATCTGAAATGGCTACTGATTCTTGCTGTCTGAGCTGACTCCCAGTTTTCTGGGGAATGTCTGCCTTGGAGGGCCTGATTTTTCTTTGGAGAATGCCAAGGATCTGCCTACAAAGCATCAGGGTCTGTTGAGTGTTTCCCCTATCGGGTATCTACAAACTAAAGCACTCGAAGTCACTTTTCCAAAATGCTTCCCAGGACCTCTGTGAATGTGCAAAGCAAGCCCTAGAGAACTTCTTTTGAATGTTTTGGCATTAATGTTCTGTGAGACAGGGAGAAGAGATGAAGTGAAATGAGTCTCAAAATAGGACTGTCAAGTTCTTTTCTGGTAGAACTTACATTAATTTTTAATACTCCATCTGTGATCAGAAGAAAAGAAAGACCTTTAGTTCTCAGCACAGATCTTTTTTGAGCACACATTTTTCCTTGTAGCTGTTATATATTCAGTTCAATGATTCACTGACTTATTTGTATTATTTTTCTTGCTTTATGGCAGAGTCACCTTTGAGCCTCATCTTGAACTAAACCCTCAAAATGTATTACCAGTAAGCCCTCAGCAGTAATCCTGCTTTGCTGCTTTACATGTGGGAGTAATAAGAGGCAGCCTTTGAGAGGATAACAAAGTCCTTATGTCAGCTCTATCTTTTTAATGATTAAATTTAAATAATATTGTGTGCTTATTTCAGGGTTTAGTGATCAGTGCATGTTACTTTGCACATGTTCTCCTGGATATAGAATGATATTTATTACTGTTGTCCCTTTGTGGTCTCATTCTACCATCTGGTGCCAGGTTCCCTTCCAGTTTTTTTGTATCACTGATGCCTTTGATCATGTCTGAATTTTAACTAGACATCATTTTCTCCTGTCATCAAAAGAAACTTTTTGAGTGGCTTCATTTCTTACTGATCAACTCAAACAAGCACAGAGACCACATGAAGGGTAGGCTAAAAGAAAAGCATGTATTCAGTAGAATCTTTTGGGGATAGTAAGGCCTTCTACTGTTTTAATTACATTCTTCTGCATTATGATAGGATCAGTTCAGTGAATCACCTGGAAGTGGTATAAACAACTAATTTTGTGGGTCATTGATTTAATTAATCTATGACAAGTGAGAAGATGAAAACAGAATTTAATTATCACTGATTGTACTTGTATTGAATTTAAATGGTTTAAATATTTTTAAGAGCTGCATTTTCTTAACATTTTTATATTTAACCAGGAAGGAAATAAATATCTGTGACAGTAATATTAATAGTAGGTGAAATAAATCCACCCACTCACCCCTTGGTTTTGTTTCCACCTTATGAGTAAAAACCGGGGGAAACAAATTGGCAAAACATTTAAAAATGAAAAAAAAAAAAAAAAAAAAAAAGAAAAAAAGAAAGAAAATAATTAAAGACCAATTTTGAAGCCATTGCAGGAAATTCAGTGTTTGAAGATTAGCTAGACTGGTTCACTGAGAAGGTCTACTGGAGTAGATCTCACTTCGTGATCTGGTACAAATATGTACATGGTCAATAATAATTAAAAGTAACTGGTAGAGGCTACAGGGAATTTTTTAAGTACTTGAGATATGTAGGCAGTTGCAGTCCATGATCCATTCTAGGTTAAACTTTTAGGGTACTGTATAGGAAAACAAGAAAACTCTTGGTTTTGTGGTTTTTTTCTCTACAGTCTCTCCATCAAATTTTCAGTGCTCAATGTTTATGCATGGCAGTTTCTAAAGCTGGTTTAATCCTATGGGTCATAAAGGGAACAAATTGAAAGTTGAGATAAAAGGAACTGCTGAAAAAACTCTCAGTGAGAACGTTAAAAGCTCCCCAAGAGTAATGTAGATGGTCCCAGAAGGCCCAGCGAAACAACCCAAAATATCTTCTTCTCTTACCAAGTCCAGAGTTCAGAATAGTCTGTGTATCTTTAGAGTAAATTACCCATTTCTCTTATCCACATACATGTTAATTTGAATTAGAAATATTTGTTTGGAGAACAAGTCTGTTTTCCTTTTCTAACTTAGCAGCTAGAAGCTGAAAGAGAAGGCCTTGTGCGTCTTTTTCTGATCTCTGTTATTGCATGAAGCACAATCAGGCACAGGGAAATAAGGTCTTGCAAAGATAGGTAGAATAGGGTTGGGTATTTTTTAAATATTGCTGTCGATTTACTCCCTGTCTGTCCTGAGAACAGCTCCTCTTCTCTGCCCTGTTTTGCAGAAACTGAAAAAGGGGGAAAAAATAAATAGAAACAGAAAACACAGAATGAGGATTGGTTTCTGCTGTGCAAATACGAACATGTCCTGGATTAATTTAAACTACTGTAAAGTCCTAAAACCGCACCTGCCAACTTTGTACTGGAGCAGATGTGATGTGCTGCCAAACGCCATCCTGCCAGCTTCACTAGCTTGTAGGAGAGAGAATAACAAGCCATGAAGTAGCATTTTCATTCCTTTTTGTCCTTCAGAAATGTTATGTAGACAGAACTGCTTCTATTTATTGTTCAATCTCCCATCAGCTCCTATCAGAGTCAAAATAAAAAAAGAACCAGGTAATGAAACCCAGTCTGAGTCTAATATATCCCTCTGCTAAATTTTTCTGACAATAGTAAGAATCATGAGAATGCAACCAAGTTAAATGTACTGTATTTAATCCTATTTTGAGTACCTGCCAAGGACATGAAGCAATTTTGGTATTTAGTCCTGTTTGAGGATTTCTGTATTGCATCTGTACTGCGGACTGTAGGCTAACACAGAGGTCAGATCAGGGAAGACACAGTCAGCAATAAGAGCTAGTGAAATTCTTTAAATTTATTGTAGTGATTCAAGTGCAAATGATGAAACCCAGGTTACATCTGTTTAACACTCTGGGATTTGTTTGTTCATTTATAAGATTCTTTTAGAACTGGGGTGAAAATATCATATTTAAGCCTAAGCCAGAGCTTGTTGTCTACTCCCTGGAAAGATTAGAAGATTTACTAAAACCCAGAAATAAAAATAGAGAGGTTGAGAAATCCCTCTATTCCCAACCATCCCTTACCTAGCTGCTTTTAATACTTTTAAGTTTGGTCCTGCAACTGTGCAATACCTATTAGTAGTCCCATTTGATACAGTTAGTGTTAACACACAACAAAAATATGAGAAGGACAAGTGATATATACAAAGTGCTAATAAAGGGCTGAAAAACAGTCAAACAAGGCAGAAATGCTGGATGACTGGAAATAGTGCATGAGTGAGAAGAGCAGTAGCTGAACTACTGTTCCCCTAAGAAAAGTGTAAGTCTACAGGGGAACCCAGAGATGGCAACCACGCCAAACCTTCACCGAAAGACACACTCTAAAGCCTGGGATTAAATCCCTGGGGAAGGAGGAAAAGAGCAGGCAGTCAAACCTAAGAGTAACTTAAATAACCCCTTCAGACCTTCTGTTCTCCGTGCTTTAGGGCCTGCAAGCGTGGAAAAAATTATAGGTGGTGGTGACACACTGATAAATTAACCTTTGTTGCTAAATATCTTAATGTCATTCTTAGGCCCTCATCTGTCCTACTTGTATTGTAAATTTTTTATTCGGGTACCAAATAGACATCCTGATTGAATGTAAATGGTCTGTGGAAGATGAGAAACAAAGAAGCTTGGAGCTTGCCAGCTATTGAGGGATTTATTTAGTTGGTGCGGTGGAGCTTGTTAAAGATGTGATGTTTGTGGATGTCAGATCCGTGCAATCAGGACCTGTGGGTGCAGCTATGAGTGCTCCCAATTGTAGGTTCAGGCAGCAGTAAGGATTAGTCCCACAGTGGCATGCACACACACGTGTCAACACATGCATGATTCCAGAAGAGCTGGGTTACCACCAGCAGCATTCACATAAGCCTACGGACAGAGAGCCCAGTCCTATTGCTCCCCTCTGGCTGTTCAGGGTTGAGGTTCACTGGTGACAACAAACATGCTCCCACTCTCTGTGTTCACATGTATGCTCACATCCCCAGATTCCTCAAATATCAGCACAAGCTCTCAGGTCGTATCTTCAATCTGGGCCCTTTACCCAGCCATCTTGAGTCTTTCCAGAGAAGTCTTCTATTTGCCTGCTAATCCACACTGGAGTTCACTACCAAACTATACATGTACAACATGGACACAGGATTATATTCATCTGAGAAACCTTAACACATCCATGTCTCTCCAGAGGCTGACACTTTGACTTTGCAGCTTATGCTTGGTCTCTCTGGTTGCTGGCACTTTGACCTTTCAACATGCACACCTAGGTCAGAGAGGGAGATTACACAGTAGGGGAAACAAAAAGGATTTAATATGAAAACACTCCTGTTACCAGGCACAGGGCTGGGTTAGAAAAGCATACAGACTGGTAGCCTATCTGCATGCTGCCACTTCCTTTATTCCCCTCATCTCTGATTTTCCTGGTCTTGAGCCTCCCTGATCCATTGTGGTCCTTCCTTTTGCTCCTTTGCCTGACCAGGCTGACATAAGTTTTCCATGGTCCTTGAAGTCACTTCTTATATTCTATAATAATAAAGATAATCGCATTTTATGTTTCTTATCAGTGACAAAGTTCAGCCTGAGCCTATTCAAGGCTGTGACCAAACTGTTCCTTTAACATCCCATGAGGCAGTAACCAACACATTCTGGTCCCTGTTAATGTCTCCTTCATCACCAGCTCCTTAATTCCTGAGTGCCTGTGGGTTTAATTTATCACTTTCCTCATTACTTGTTTATTCTGTTATACTGAATAGTCCTTACACTGCCTCCATTTGATTCTGTCAAATATGATACAATGACCTGAAAGCTGATTGAACTGGGGTGTGTGTGGGAATTGATGCATAGACAAGCTGCAAATAATATTAGATGGATACAATAATCTTGAGAACAAGAAATTATATGTGTGCCACAATCTTTTAATTCAGGGAAATAACAAATGAACATTTCCAAATGACACCAAATCAGTATTCCCAGTGTTATGTGACTTTATCTCGTTAATAATTGAGACTAAATATGGAGCGCAGTATGAATGTGGAGTGTCACAGTAGGGCTAATAGTGCTGATGAAAGCAGGTGTCAGTGGTTTGCAAAATATTTTGGGCAATCCTGGTAAAAGGGACTTATATTTGCTGTGTTTTAAAATATGTGGTCCCAAAGTATGTGGTTGCAGAAAACTACAATACGTTTTTCCAAGGGCTCTGGTTCAGCTCCATAGCCTTTTTTACTTTGGTTAGATCTGGGCAGCCTCTTTTTTGCCCTTAGGGTTTGGATGCACCCCCAGCTGTACCTGAGCACATCAGGTACAGATGTGGCAGATTGGTATTCAGAGCAGGCTGCTGTGGGGGTGGGCAGAAGGTAAAGTATTTCTGCCCTCAGAGGCCACACTTCCAGAACTCTGTTGGTACTTTTATTTTTTCATTTTTTTTCCCTGAGAGTCCAGACATGCTGCTGTGTGATGAAGGTGAAAAGAAAAGGCAGCTAAATAGTATTTTGTCCTTGGAAGTTTGTTCTTTGAATCCTGGTAGGCTTTGGTACTGTTTATTCCCAGGGCAGACTCTGCAGTCTCCAGATCTAGAAGGAAATCCTAAAGACAAACTCCCCCCCTTCCTTGCAGAGCCTGGAAGCAGAGGACATATGTTACTGCTGAGCTTCCCAATACACCTCTTCTCAGTGAGACGAAACATAAATTGATTTTTGGGGTGCACGCAGCTTTCTACTGCCCTGTCAGTCTCTTTAGTGGTTTCCCAATGGGGGGGCTTATTTGATTACATTATCATATAGCACCATAGCTCCTTACTGATTTTTGATACTGATCAGCAGGAGCCAAAGTGCTCTGTCTGTGTGGAAGATTCTCTGTTCTCACGTGTAAGCAGGTATCTGTTCTCAAATGAACATGCACTGCCTGAAAAGATAGGATGCTTTATTCTGTTTTGGTCTAGATTTTTGAAGAAAAATTTCTTTTTGTTTGTTTTTTTCTTCTTCTGTGATAGAGGATATTTTTTGATGTATAGGTAAGAAATGAGGATTTCACGTCCTACCTATGGGAAGCTTCTGCACCTGCTGCATAGAAATAAAAATCTACAGTGCATATTTCTCTTTTTAAAAAAAAAGAGAAAAAATCCGACAGAACCCCCCCAAACAAACAAGATAATAAAAAAAAATTACAAACAATTTAATATAGATTTATCATCCAGTTAAAGCTTATAATGCTGTTCTGGAATCTTGTCTACATTTTTGTGAAGTTATTCTTTTTTAAGAATAGACAGAAAATACTGGCATTTCTCCAAGGTTGCTTCTGTAAACTGAATCTTATCTTAAGTAAAACGCCCAGGAGGAGCACACAGAGAGGGATCTTGGTGGATACTCTGTGGGTTCCCATTCTTGCTGTGCTGGAGGAGTTGCAGCTAAGGGTCCCTCTGTTGTCATGTTATGTTTAAAACTTGCAGTTAAGTGTGTGATGAAATACCATTCTTTGGGAGGAAAGTTGCTTTCAGTTGTTTGCTTTTCTCTCTCTCTTTTCTCCCTGCTCTCTTCAGGCAGTCGCTCTTGGCTTCAGTGAGACGCTTTCATGAAGCTCCTTTTGCCCCTTAGGAAAACTGCTGCGTGAAGACCAAAGACATCAGACCCACAGCTGAGGAGCCGTGGGGCACAACCCTGCAGGGACCCCCCTTTGCTCAAACTGTTTATGAAATTGTAAACCAAGCTGCAAGAGGGAGACGGTCTGGAGGCAGAGGGGAGGGGGAGTTCACTCCTCCTCCCTCTCTGTCTCAAAGCCTTCTGCTTTCCAAGCTCAAATGCTAGCTGAAATCTGACGCCTGGACTGCACACACAGTAAGACGTGGGCATGCCCTTGCAGTGCACTGATTTCCTCTGCGGCTCGGAGAGCCAGAGCTGCGCTGAGGCTCTAAGCGAGGAGTCACTCCATCGGGCAGTGAGTGCCACATCACTGTGCTGCTTGCCTAAGGGGCTCCAGCATGGTCCTGAGGCTACTGCTCCTCCTCGGCGGGCTGCTTAGGGCCACCAAGCCAGCGCCCCCCTGTGAAACCGGCCAGGAGACCCTAGGTAAGGCTTACCACCCCAAAAGTCCCCCTTGTCCTCTTCTTTCTTCTGCTGGAGATGAGCAGAGTAAAGGGTTCCGGCTTCACGGAGGGGGAGACAGGAGTTGTCACTCTGCTTTAGATACAAGGGCGATCAGCTTTTTGGAAACCTGCACACTGCTAATGATGAAATTGGGGTCATGCTTGGGAAGTGTGGATGGGAAGGCGGGAGGTCTGTGGCTCTGCAACAGAAAAACGAGGCTGTGATGTTAGGGAACATAATGGTTCCCCATCAGTGTCTAAGGCTGTCTGTAGATGTGTCTTTCTGTCATTTTATGGACTTCCCAGTTGTTAGGACCCCCCTCACTGTTATGGGGAATGCAGAAGATTTGCCTCATCTCTGGCCTTTCCTTCTAGGAATGTGGTAATCAGATTGCAAGAAGATGAACTTTTGACCTCCTCTATGCTTTTCTCCTTAAGAAAAAAAAAGCTTTTCCTTACATTTAGCTTTAAGTCACTTATTTCAAGTCCAAAATATGAGATTTATTAGGATCTGACAGCTGTAAGGGTGTGTTTTAGCTTGCTATAAGCAATATAGAATTTGTATGAGTTGATTGGCTGGAAAAGCAGATTTACCCTTTAGAATAAAGGCTGAATAGGAATATACTGATAAACTAATTGAAAGCTTTTGATTCAGTAACTAGTTGACTAATTAAAAATATTAGCAGTGTCTTTTAAAAATCTGTGGCTTTTTATCAAGTGTATTTAATTAAATGTCGTTTATGTGTAGATGATGGAGACATGAATTTCACTGTAGTGACAGGGTCTAGTCCAGGAAAACTATTTTCAGAGGGTTTAAACTTAAAATGAGTCAGAAAAATATTTATTTTATGGGATTACAGGAAGACATAAGTTAACCTGAAACTGACCTTAATGTTGCCCAAAGAAATTCAGCTATATTTCAGTGTTTAAATATAAGCCAAAGACTGTCACTGGCATGAACTGCTACACAATGCAGTCCATGTGCCATGTACTGCATATAATTTGAGAGTGCTGTTCCCACGAACATCAAGGTCTACCACAGCCTAAAGGGTATTTATTTTTGGATAAAGCTGCACAAAGAGAAGTGTTGTAGACTATTTACAGCCAGTTACAGGAAGAGACAGTCTGGTTTACAGCATGCCCTTTCTCTGTGAGGTATGATTCTACTCCAGTTCCAACTGATCAAAGTTTTGCCTTGGGATATTAATCCTAGCAACCACAAAGGTATGGATCATTGAGGGCTAACTGCTGTGGTAGAGTGTTTTCTGTGTGTTGGCAACTGCACTATCTTTAGGGGAGGGCTTGCAGAAGGGCAAGCAGTGGGAAGATACCTTGGATCTGGTGGGACTGGACAGCTGAATGTGGTGCTGGAGGGATGGGTAAAGGTAGGGAAAGGGATCTGTCAACATCACTACATTGTGTGCTGCATGAGGGTGGGGTACACTTCACACTGGAGGGCTGTTGAATCAGGCAATAAAGTAGCAGCTTGGACATTCAGAGACCTGCCAGGTTTCTAAAGGGTCTTCCTTTTCTAAAAGGGGGGTAAGTTCATGTCAGGCCACATGAAGAGAAAGGGCACTGCAGAGATGTTCAGAAACAGGCCTGGCAGAGGTCTCCTCTCAATGGTCAGGGCAGTAGGTTATGTCTTCAGCTGTAGCAGTGGGATTTTCTCCCCTGTTTTGGGGTTCCTTGTGTAGACCTTGGTGCATCTCAGTGGTCAGACCTGTGGTGACCTGCAAGAGGAGATTAGCCTGGAGCTGCTCTTGTAGGAGAGGAGACCAGGAACCAATGCCATGGTCTGATTCCCAGCAAGGCTGGAGCTGCTTTCTTCAGGCTGCCTGGTCTTCTCAGTGATATTTGTTCTGCAGTGACTCATTTTGCCTTTTTTTTTAATAAGAAGCCAAAATGAAACATGATTTACAATACCAAGATCTTTTCAAAAAGCTTTGTGCTCTTCTGTTTAGAAAAATAAGGAAATGATTACTATAATCCAGCTCTACAATACGACACAGGCATCATACATTTGTGGGGATCTTTTTGAGCAGCAACTGGGAACTGTGACACCAAGAGAGAGCAAATCCCTTCTCCCTGGCTGTGTGCTGTACCCCTGGGGAGTTAGTAAGCCACTGTCTACCCCAGTGATAGGATGCTACATTGCCCCCTTGCGAGGCAACACTTCCAGACCCTGATGAGTTTAATTGGTCTCTTAGCTTACAGTTTGGGTAAGAAAACCACAGCTTAGCATGTTTTCCCTGAGAGATGGCCAACCTTTGGCGGAGGGAGCTGATAGCACAGGTTCCTCTTTTATCCAAATCCTGTGTTCTCTGCTGCTGACTGATGTATTCCTGTGGTAATTAGTTAAACAAAGTACTTTATCATATCTGACAGCAAAGCCAAAACCCACATAGAAGCAGGCTGAAGTCACTTGCCTTCAAACAGGTGACTTTCCTTGCAGCTGGCGCCAGCTCTGCAGTTGTGATGCCACCAGGGTCAGGCTAAGGCTGAACAGAATCATAGAATGGTTTGGGTTGGAAAGGACCTTGAAGGCCATCTAGTTCCAACCCCCTTGCAGGGGCAAGGTCACCTTCCACTAGACCAGGTTGCTCCAAGACCCATCCAGCTTGTCCTGGAATGCTTCCAGGAACGGGGCACAGCAGCGATAAAACCTTTAACAGTAGCAATATAAAGCCTTTCCTTTCCTGATCGGTTGCATTCAGGGATAGCTTTATTGTGGAGTCCTGGGGCAGAGGTACACCGATGTTCCAGTGGGGATGCGAGCCCCCAGGGCTTGCAGGGTGCGCGGGGAGGCAACGCCCGAGGTTCGCGCTGGCCTCGGATCTCCCCAGGGTCCGGGTATCAGCGGGCCCCGGTGGCTCCGGGTGGCCCCTGGCCCCGGGCATCTCCTCCGCCACCGTCCGGGGCCGCGCCGCCGTCTGTGGTGCCACCGTGTGGGCTCCTCGGCTCGTACAGGCTCCGGGCGGGCATCGGAGCTGCGACGGGTTAAACGCAGCAGGGATGCCCGAGCCTTCCGCCACGCTCCCGATCCTTGCCCGAGCATTTCAAGGGTGCTTCGGGCACGTGGCAGAGCCTGGCAGAGGACAAAATCATGGAATCCTTACGGCTGGAAAAGACCCCTGAGATCGTCGAGTTCAGTCGTTAGCACGGCACCTCTGTGTGCAGCACTAAACCACGTCCCTAAGTACCACATCTACAGGTGTTTTAAATACCTCCAGGGATGACGACTCAATCCTTTCTCTGGGCAGCCTGTTCCAATGCTTGAAAACCCTTTCCGTGAAGAAATTTTTCCTAATATCCAACCTAAACCTCCCCTGGTACAACTTGAGGCCATTTCCTCTTGTTCTTGTACTTGTTACCCGAGAGAAGAGAGCTGCCTTACCTCGTTACGCCCTCCTTTCAGGTAGTTGTAGAGAGTGATAAGGTCCCCTCCTTGAGTCTCCTGTTCTCCAGACAGGAGTCCAGAGGACTGGTAGGAGAGCAGCTTGAGTGCTGCTCCCGGGATTGCCCTGGTTGGCACACCTGTCACTTTTGGGTCTCCTCCTCTCAAAAGCACCTTGGTGTCTCCCATCATTTTGGCTTGTTCTAGTCCTGAGTCAGACATTGCCCCATCCTGGGGGTCTCTGACTTTAACCACTGGAGATGGGGCAGAGTGGGGAGGTATAAGGAAGAGAGATGAGGAGTGACAAAGCACCAGGATGGGAGGCAGGGGACTGGTATGATGTTTTACCTGGAGCCCAGAACAGATTCTGTGACACTGGCTCCTCTCTAAGCCATGGCACTGGTTAAGGCTGATTGTCTTCTGGGAAGTCAGACTGTCAGAAAAGATGTCTTCCAATATAAATGTTATACCTTTCTACTCCTCTGCAGTTCCCAACTCCACAGTGTGCCATGATTTTTGCTAAGTGAAATGGGAAAAGGGAAAAGCTGTTTCCTTCCATGATCTTCACACTGACCACAGCTTCATGGGACCTGAGCATACTTGTTCACCTGCTGTTGATGTTTCTAACACTGGTTTCCTGGTGAAACTCGTGTCTGTGCACACACACACAGGCAGAGCCTCTCCAGGTGCTGCTGCTGTTCCCATGTGTGTGATTGCACTGAATGACCTGCACGGAGCTGGGGTCTGCTCTCTGCCCCAGGCCAGTGCTGCCAGCTGGGTCCCTCATCCTGCTGTGGCTGGCACAGGCAGGTGCTGACATGGAGCGTGACCACAGGACTGTGCTGCCACGTGTGGGAAAGCCCAAGCTCTAGGAATCTCGCCTGCTGGACCCAAGATGGATGTGTCCAAGTCTTGCCAAAACAAAAGAATGCAGAACTAGCATTGACATCATGCTCACTCACAAGATGAGAAATTCCAGCTCTTGTAAAGCCGGCTGTCATCACTGAATCATGTGAGCTGCTCTGGAGTCCAGCCACTGGCTCTAGTATTTCTACACAATTATTATTTTAGCAACATTGACCTTCAGCTATGTTTAACATGGGAAATGGGATCAGAAACAGCCACTTATGTGGGAAAAGCAGGTTTATATTGAAAATATAATACACAGGTATATCCTTTTACTGCTGAAATGGTTTATGCATGATTTTACTCTGAAGGCAAAGTTTTCTTCAGGATACTTGTTCATATACCTATAAACTGCGGGGTGTGAATATATAGAAGTCAAAACTTGAATAAAACCCTACTGCCCTAAGGAACAGTTAGGCTTTTACCAAACTTAGTAATATTAATTTTTGATCCCCTCTAACATTTTTAGGCATTGCCTTTCCCTTCACACAGTCACAGGGTTTGAGGATGCTGGCTGGCTGATAGCTACCATGGTCCCCTTTGCTGCTGACATCATGTGAGAGCCATTCCCTTCTCAAGCCTGGATCAAATGTTGGATAAATATCAAAGGTGTTGAGACAGGGCTGAGCATGGAGGTACCATGCAGAAGTCACCTATCCTGTTGTGAGCATGGTGTTTGAGGCTGGTGGGCCATGTCTTGGTCTCTTTGCTGGGCTTTTATGACTGGTGAATCTTGTTTGGACAGAATCACTCTCCCAGTTTGATGCAGCTGTCACAGATTAATGGATTTTAGGGACTTAGAGTCACTCTTCTAACTGCAGAAATAAAAATGAAATTTCAATCCCTTCACTTATCCTGCTGTAACTTCATTGATTTATAACTCCCTATAAAGCCCCAGTTTTACAGAGTTATAACAGGACACCCTTATCTAGGAGACAATATGAGATTAAGATGCAGATTTAAGTCAAGGTTGTTGAATTAACTGTCAATCTTTTGTAATATAAAAACACCATATTTGGTTAAAACTCAATTACTTACAAGAGAACTAAATGTGATGTTAATTACAATAATTTTCATACATCTAAACTAACGAATAGACAGAGCTGTTTTAGGGGGCTGCATAGAGTGTTTTAAGGGGATGGAATGATATTTTAGCAAGTGTTTTGGAAAGGTTGTAGTAGAACACCTCAGTTTTCAGACATGATCCTCTGTCCATGGGCATAAGCCCAACAGAATTTGGCTTACTCAAAGGAAAGCATCTGACTATTGTTGGCCAAAGCACGTTGAGAATACTACATCCTTAGTGGGAACTGAGCTATAAAGAGTGTGTGGTCACAAAGTACAGCTATGGAGGCATCCCAGCTCCAGATTACTGAGTTAATAAGTGTTTTCATCCTTCTCCAGGCACCCTAGCAAAAAACGTTGATCCTTTAGATGATTGTTGTAGAGATGTCCTGACCTACTGCACCTTCTTACCACAGCTGTTGTTTTAACACCATCATCCCCCCCGATCTGAGCTGATTTCTTCTTCCTCCACTGACCAGACACTGAGAGATGATCTCCATAGGTCTCCAGATCATCCTGGTACACAGGAAATGCTTGTTCAGCAGCAGCCTAGCCACACATGCAGCTCAGTAAGCCTTCAGCCATTGTAGCAACTACTGGCCCATTTTGTTGTTACTGTCTTTGTTGCATTTTGTTTTCCCAATGGGTAATTTTCCCCTTGTAACTTGAAAAGGTTCTCAACTGAGGCCAGAAAAGGGCATTTAGTATATTTTGTTTTGAGAATTACATTTCTGTTCAGGATTTTCAGCTCCTGAAGGACTCCCCAGAGTAGCACTTACCAGCCAGATACACAGCTGAGGTGACACGGGGGGTCTGGTCACTAGAGGCACCAAGGCAGATGGTGGGAAGAGACAGACAGACAGGCAGAAATACTCTTCATCCTTTCTTTTAGATGCCAATCACTGAAGACATGTCTCAGTTGCATCTGAACAATCAGAAACAAGAGAGAATTACTGGCCCCCACTGAGGCTTTGTGCCCTTGCCATATGACAAGTCTGGGTATGCATCTGCACAGATTTGGACTGTTGTCCGCAGGTTGTGAGCTCCCATTATCCATGGAAAAACTTCAGCACCTTCTTGCAGGCCCCAGAACAGCCCTGTGAGACAAATAGTCCAGGAAAAGCTGACTGCAGTGTCATTGCTGTGGGAACACCTTCAGTAATTCAATAAAAGTGGGTATTTAACCGAATGCCAGGCAGCAGGTGGGTTAGAATGAAGGGTGATTAGTAACAAACACTGGCTTGAGCCTCTCTGCTGTGATCCTGCTTTGCAAAGTGAAAGCAGATGAGGCATTAATCTCTTTCAGGTGCTTTCAGGCTTCTTCATGTGAGGGAGCAGGGCTAAAGCAGGGTTGTGCGTTGTTCCTGCTTGCTGCTTTTGCCTGTTGCAAACACGTTGCTCCTCCGGGAGTTGCTGCAATTGCCAGAGTGGATGATTAATAACAGGAATTCAGTCCTCTACTCACAAAAACTTTGATGTTTCCAGAAAATTGAGTTAACCACGTGGCTGCTTTTTGCAAGCACTCCTCTCTCCTCCAGTTTTCTTGGAATTCCTTTTCTGTGGCTGTGGATCTTCTCCAGTTTTGCCCTTGCATGTATGCCTTAGATGAGTAGCTGACTAGATATGTAGCTGCTTTCTCTTTTGGGCTTTCTGTTTGACCATTTTCCCCTTGTCCAAGCTGCTCATCTCTCCCAATCCTCTGCCACTAGTTCTCTCACATATTTACTCCTCCTTCACCCTCCTCCTCTGCATGGTTCTGGTCCATTTTATCATTATATAATGGATTTTGTCCTATTCTTGTTCTCATGCTGCAACTAGGAGCTGGCTCTGGAAGCAGGCTGTGCTTTACCATTTGAAGGTGCTGTTCCAGTGTTTTGTAAAATGGTACAAACAGCGTTTGCATCTTACTACTGACATTAAGTTTTGTCTCTTTAGTGTTACAAGGCAGATTATCATTGAAAGACTGACTCGATGAACCACGTAGTACTTCAAGGAGAGTAATACTAATACAATGAGGAACTGAAATGCTTTGTTTGGAAAAGCAGAGGGTTTTACTATAAACAGACTGAAATGAATACATATGTCTTCTAGTTTAAGAAAAGTATTGTAAGAAGCCCAGAAAGCTGGTAGGGGGTGTGCTGGACTGCACAGATCAAACAAGATGAGATAATTTATGTTGTAAAGACCTGCACACTCCCTACCAATCTGCCTCACTGAATGATTTAGATATTTTAGGTTTAAGAATGGCCTTTGGACTTATTCCATATCATCAATTGCACGAGTCTCCTGTTGCCTTTGTTCTTGAAAGGGCAAGTGGCCAGGCCACGGTACTGGAGTAGCTATTGAGCTCTGTTGTCTGGGTTAGGGTTAATCACAGCAGCTTTCTTCCTTCAGTGCTGAATCATCAAGAGGAAAAAATGTAAGCTTGGCAGTAAAATATGTATGTGCTGCATTGTAGATTTTCAAGTTTGCCTTTGCAAATTGAAACCATAAGAGTATATTATAGGAAGGGCTCAGAAAACTTGAAATGGCTTTTCTCCTCTTCAATAAGTTATTTTATCCATGATCTTAAATAGAAGCAGTGCTACTGAAAGGACTTTTGTAGCTCTGGTGGAATAGCTAGAGTACAAAAATAAACATAACAAATTGAAAAGGTTCTTCTGGGTCAGGAAGGAAAAGGTCTCTCTGTATCAACCTGTCTGTGGATGGGACTTTGAGAGGAGGCGCCAGTCTTCCTTTGACCCCAGAGGAACCTCTGCCCAAAAAATGGAAGAGGTTTAGACTCATTCAAGCACAGAAGAAGCAGCAACTGAAGCCTGCCAAGTGAACTGGGAACTCTTTGTGTATCATCACCTATCATTTCTCTTATGAAAATGAGAAAGGGAGTGGTTGAACTCTTCTGGCATTGCCAGAGCTTAGAGAAAATGAGCTATAATGGGTGGGGATGGGGATTTGCTGGTGATTTCTGTGTGCAGAGACACAGGACCGTGGGTGCAGGGCTGCAGGAAGAGAGAGTACAGCTGCTTCTTGGGAGCTGGCCTCAGAGTTTCCTGCTGCTGGCTCTCCAGGCAGGCAGGCAGGCAGGCTCTGGCCCAGCTACGTGTATTCACACTTATTTATATAAGCACACATACTAGAAAATTATCTTTGGCCCTTGCAGAGCTGCACACTCCAAAACATATGTAAGCATTGGCATTAGGAAATACTGGGAAAGTCCAAACACCACATCAGCACACATACATGTTTAAGACTGGCTATAAAGCAAGGTTTGGTATAAACCAGACCTTTTCTCTCTTGCTTGTGTGTATATTGGCTCCTGACAACCTGAAATCTCAAACTGTTTCATTCCTAGGTGTTCACGAGACAGAGCTGTGTCTGATGTATGGGTCATCTGACAGTTTGTATGATAGGGAGAGGTGGTACAGTTTGGGCAGTGCTGGCCTCTGACAGCAGAAAGAGTTGCACAGATAGAGAGAAAACAGATCTAGGTGTAGGACCCAGGAGCAAGGAGCCAGTTTTGCTAATCGGTGAGTAAGTATTGATTACTATTGTAAGGGGCATCCTGGGTCAAGAGTAGAGGAAAAGCTTTATCCACTAAGCAGGGATGTTGCAGATTCAACCCTGCTTATCACATACCAAAATGAATAACTTCAGTTGCCATGGAAAAGATTTATATGGATTTGGGTTCCTCATCTAAAAAATAGATTTATCCTCCTCAGTCAACATCTTTGTTAATGAGTAATAGCCATGTTGTTTAAGAGATTGCCTCTCCTTCTGTAAGTATGGTAAAAGCATGCAAGTGTAGAAGCCAGGTAGCAGGCAGTCTGAAACCAGAGCTGCCTTTACCTTTCCTGTGCTAACATCTCCTCCTGCTCACAAAAGGATCCAATCCTCTGGTGAACCTAGGGATAGCTATGATTTAGTGAAATTTTATGTGTCTCTTCCATCAGCTATCCATTGCTTCCTGATGCCTTCCTTCTGGCCAGCTGGGCAGAAAAAGGCATCTGCTAAATGCAGCAAGTCTGCTGCAGCTCAGAGAGCTGGAAGAGGGAGAAACAGCAGCACCATGTCCAGACCCTGCCTGCTGTATTTCCTCTTTGGTTTCCTCTGCTTTTTCCAGCATGTTCCCAGAACACCTTTTTGCTCCAGCTGAATAAGCAGAATCCTGAGACACCATTGAGAACTGGCCTGTGCCACACTAATGGCTATAACACTCTGTACAGCAAAAGAAGTCAGGGAGATTGTATGTGCCTCAGTTTCACTATTTGATCATTGGATATTGGAGAAAGAAACAAAAGGGACGTTTGTAGCTGGATCCCAGAGCGAGCAGAGGGAAAAAATGCCTCTTTCCTTTGAGGAAATGTGAGCAGATGTAGAAAGACCACTCATACTCCCCAAATGCTCCATGAAGAACTGTGCTCAGCACACACGACCCCCTAGTCTAAAATAATAGCTACAGTACATTCATTTTCTGCTCAGGAGAGAAAAAAAAAAAAAAAGATGCGAAATATTTCTCATCCACCCTTCAAAGTAATGAAGGGGATTCATTGCTAATGACGCAGCTGATAAACAGAGATAGTGTCACTTTACTTGTTGGGATGTGACTGAACTCAAGCCAGTCCCCATCCAGACCATGTTTTTCCCCTCTGCATGAAACATTTGTTTGGCTCCAGACTTGTGTCCAAGGCCTCCAAAATATGGGTGTGATGGCATTAGGATATAAGACTATCCAGATTCTGGAGGTAGTGATATGCAGTTTTATCAGCAGGATTAATTGCTGGAGCTCTTACTAACAAAAGGCCACTCCTTTCTCTTTCTCAGATAGCATTATACGAAATGCTATTCCTTGATTATCCCCAGATGTAACACTGCATGCAATATCTGGCTGAGATGAAGCTTTTTTAGAAATGCCTTGACCTTAATAACTAACTCATGGAGGGGATCGTGCCTGGCTAGGGGAAACACTGAAATCCTATAACGGAAGGCACCGTTGATGAACCAGGTATTATTTAATGCAATTAGCATAATGTTCTGAGCCAGGAAAGGAGAATGTATGGATATAATTTTTTCCAGCTTGTTGCTTACCAGAACTTGTTGGTGTTGGAGGTGGACTGCTTCTGCTAGTTCTGATGCCTCATTTATTTTATGAGGTAATGTGGCTCAATTACAATTCATAATATAAAACCAGACTAATTTCCAATTCAATGTCCCCCTCCAAGATAAAACCCTGAGGTTAATTTGGTTCTCATTATGATGACTTTATTTTGGCTAAAGAACGATCAGCTCATTAGCAACACATATGCAGATGATTACATTTAAATAAATATGCCACGAGTAAAAGTTTAAGCTCTCTTTAGCAGCAAAAAAAAAAAAAAAGTAATGAATTTGGTCTTATGAGGACAAATGCTTGATTCTAAGATGAACAAGAAGCTAGGTGTCTGTCCCTCCCACTGAGGGCTAGGAGAAATAGCAGCAGAGCTAGATCCCCAGTACATTGTAAGGAAAGTGTACCTCTTAGTGTTGAAAAAACTTGCAGTTACTGGCTTAGCTCCTATGAGGCACTACTGGTGAAAACAACTCCAATACCTTGGTAGCAATATTTTTCTTTAGTTGCCAGTATTGGAGAAGGTCAATATAAAATCATTGGCTACTGGGAGCAAAAGAGGCCTCTCCTGAGTCATCAAACCATGTTCCTTCAGAATCAAGAGAGCTTCATTTATCTGACCTGGTAAACAGAAAGCTGAGGAGATCTGATAGCTCTTTGCAACAAGGGGTTGAAGAAATGCATCAGGGAGCACAGAGAGATATTTAAGCTAAAGGACAATGCTGGCACAACACCACACGGATATAAACTGGCCACAAATACTTTCAAACAGGAAATTAAAAGGCAATTTCTAGCCATTAGAAGAGTGAGCTTTTGGAAAAGCTTTCTCATGAGAGTGGTTGGGGAGGGAAATAATTAGTTTTAAGATGTTATTAAAAGTATGATAAAATGCAGTTGCTAGAGATAGGATGAAGTAGGATGGGGAAGGAACAAAGTCCCCTCATATCTACCAAAGGCTGGATTGCTTTACAAGAAAGACACAGACAACATCATGTAGGACCAATAGATTTTTTAGTGGAGATCGATAAGACACTTTGTGGTATATAGAAGGACCTTTATGGAGTTATAGACTAAACCAGACTGATAAGGACCTACATTCTGATTAGTGAAATTTCCTAGGCACCGAAATTACAGTTTTTAGGCACGTCTAGAAATATTGGCTAGTTGTCAGGGCTGGGCTCAACACTTTTTTCAAGGGCAGGCCTGATTTCTTAAGAAACCACACTTCAGATACATTGTGAAGTCCTCCCTTTTTAAAGTGGATCAAGGACTGGCTGGTCAGTGGGCTTGTCTGCCATGTCCTATTCCTGATCCCTACAGTCTTTCCTGTCTGTCTCAGTTTAAATGAGACACAGGTGTTTTGCTGGGAATGCATTCTGAGGAAGACCCAAATCTCCTCCCTCTAAGCAATTACAAATCCGAAATTAAGAGACTCTAATTGAGGAACAGTGTGGGAAAGGCAAAATTAAATTATAGCAAGGTAGGAATAACAGCCTTTATTAAAAGGTATAAATGTATTGACATAAACTATTAAAGAACACAAGTAAAACACCCAAACAATAATCCTATA
>JAWMRA010000130.1:63099973-63112323 GCA_035584735.1 Pseudotriccus pelzelni
AGTTGTTCCAGTCAGTCGGCAGGGGGCGCTGGTGGATCACTGGCAGTCACCGCGTGGGGCTTCCCAAGAGCTGGGGATGAGCTGGACAATGAACGTCCTTCCCCCCTCCCCAAAAGGGGGGAAGGGGAGGGGAAAAGAAAAATTCACGGCTCCCAAACACTGGAGAACTCACTCTTTCCCGCTGGCTGAGATGCACGGTGATATGGTTTTTCGTCCCTTTCTGATGGAAATCCAAGCATAAAGCTCCAAACTGCCACACAGCTACAAAGAGAAACCGTCCCCACAGGTCCGGCAGCTCCAGCCGCCCCAGCAGCTCTGGCCACTCTCTCCAGCTCCAGTTACCACCAGCGTCTCCTCCCGGCTTTCCAAATCCTCCCCTGTTGCCCTGGAGACAAAGTAGGGCAATGAACATGGCAGTGGAGCCTTACTAATTCTTTTCTTCTGTTACTCTTAGTTGCCTGGATACTTAAGCCAATTGCCCCTCCCCCCCCCAACACAGTGGGCAGGGTAAAAGGTAAAATTCCAGTATAGGTCCAAGAACAAACAAAACCATGACACTGTCTTTTTATTAAGCTCCATTTCTAACTCTTTTCCTGGGTGAGCGTATTTCTTTTTGTGAATGTGGATGGGGTGTATGAGGTTCCTCATTCCAGCAACTGGTGTGAGACAATGGGGCTTGTGTGCCCAGGGTGCAGTATTGGAGGGATCAGAGCGTGTTTGTCTTGTGTGTGTTTGTCAGTGTGTGCCATTTCTAGCAAGCACCAAACTGGACTAGTAGTGGACAGGACAAAGTGTTTGGGAGCTGGATATTTGAGGAATTGTAATCCTGACCCAGATACTGACAAGACCAGAGGGTCTCATAGTTGGACACTTGAGGAATCAGGAGGTCCAAGCCAGCTATTAGGAAGACCATATTGTCTGGGGCTTGGGTAACAGTGAGACCCTTGGTCTGGACCAGCTGCCAGAGGGACTAGCATATGTGTCAGCACATGAGGCAAGTGGTAGCTCAGTGTATCCAGGGACCAGCTGCTGGGAAACAGCCTGGTCACTCAGGTTCCAGTGTGTCTGTGCTGAACAACTGGAGGGATCCACCTATACTTGTTTTTCTTCAATGGTCTTTCATCCTGTTTAGCCAGAAAGAGGAACAGGATGATACTTTGTTTTTGCCTGTACTGCATTTTCTCTTTGTGTGTATATGTAATACATGCCTGCTGGGAATATGTGCTTGTCCC
Organism: Pseudotriccus pelzelni; assembly: GCA_035584735.1. Classification (NCBI taxonomy): domain Eukaryota; kingdom Metazoa; phylum Chordata; class Aves; order Passeriformes; family Tyrannidae; genus Pseudotriccus; species Pseudotriccus pelzelni. Next base: position 63,101,206 of record JAWMRA010000130.1, read on the forward strand.
TGGTACGTCTGGATCTCAGGACACAAAACTATGGGGGTACCAGACTGGACAATTCCTAGCACAGGGAGGTACTATGTACACCTCCCCTGTAATGATTTTTCTTTTCCTCTTTATTTGCAGGTCAATGCCAAACAGTACAGAAAGGTATGATTGTCTTTGCTCGCTTTTCATGGAGAATCTCAAAACCTTAAGTATTTCTTCATTATTTCTCGACAAGTATTTTGATGTTGGTGCTATAGGAGGTTTTGTTACAAGAGAAATGTACATTTTCACGAAATGTAGGATTTTGCTGCTGTGACAATGGTATTTGTTACCAATTAGAGCCATTATCAAGAGAAGGAGGCTCAAACATAGACCCATTACTATAATAGCCAGTAATTTTATGAAGAGGAGTCTTTCTATTACTCCCCTTTCATCTCTGAGATGGCTGAAAGTATTACCAGCACTTATTCTTCTCAAGACCTCCTAACCTGATTTCTTAAAAAGTAATCATATTTATGGGTCTGCTTGCCTGCAAGTTAAGTCGCAGAGTAACTTTTGATCTCTTTGGGCAATTTCAATCAAACTTTACAGAGGGCCTGCAGTTTCAGATATATTAAACTCTACAAATTTTGTGGGCTCAAGCAGAGAAGAGAGATATCTTACTGGTACATTCCTCACTAAAAAAAAATAGATCTATACGATCTCACACCTCATCAGTGAATCCATATGATAAGACAAAGACAGGGAAGAGAGTGATATCACAAATACACTTTCTTTCAGGAATCTGAGTTTTCCTCATGTTAGACAACAGCAAATTTACACCTCAACAGAGATTTTTTCTCTCTTAGGGGTTTAATAAACTCAAAATATATTTGTAATTTAAATCAAAGAAGATTTAATTGGAAATTAAATTGGAGAGACATTGATTTCATGGGTGGACCACTCAGTGGATAAGGAACTGGATGGATGTTCACACTCAGAGGTGTAGTCAGTGGCTTGATGTTCAGAGCGGTGACGAGTGATTTTTCTCAGGGGTCGGTACTGGGACTGGTGTTGTTTAATATCTTTGTCAGTGACATGGGCAGTGGGATGGAGTGCACCCACAGCAAGTTTGCCAGTGACACCAAACTGTGAGGTGAGGTCAACACACTGGAGAGAAGGGATGCCATCCAGAGGGACCTTGACAGGCTTGAGGGGCAAGTCAGAGTGTACCTCATGAAGATGAACAAGGCCAAGTGCAAAGTCCTGCACCTGGGTCGGGGCAATCCCAAGACAAATACAGGCTGAGTGGAGAATGGATTGAGAGCAATCCTGAGAAGGACTTGGGGGTGGTGGTTGATGGGAAGCTCAACATGACCAAGCAATGTGCACTTGCAGTCCAGAAAGCCAAAAGTATCCTGGGATGCATAAAATGCAGGTCAAGGGAGGTGATTCTGACGCTGTACTCGGCTTTCATGAGACCCTGCCAAAAGTACTATATTCAGCTCTGGTGCTCCTAGCACAAAAAGGACATGAACCTGTTGGAGCAAGTCCACGCCAGGGGCCATAAGAGCGCTGGAGCACCTCTCCTATGAAAACAGGCGGACACAGTTGGGGTTGTTCATCCTGGAGAAGAGAAGGCTCCAGGGAGACCTTAAAGCATCCTGCCAACACCAAGGGGGCTGGTAAGAAGTCTGGAGAGGGACTTGGGAGAACGGCTTTAGGTTGAAAGGAGTCAGATTATATATTAGGAAGAAATTCTCACTGTGAAAGAGGATAGGCACTGGATCAGGCTGCACAGAGAATTTGTGGCTGACCCACCCCTGGAAGTGTTCAGGGCAGGACTGGGTGGGGCTCTGAGCAACCTGGTCTAGTGGAAGGTGTCTCTGTCCCTGGCAGGGGAGTTGGGACTACATGATCCTTAAGGGCCCTTTCTATTCCGAACTATTCTACAATTCTATGAACATGTGTCAGCCTTTCATTTGGAAACTAGACTTGGTTAATTTTGGTTGTTTTTTAATTTAATTTGTTTTCAAACTATGTTTTAAATGCACTCCCACATGGGCTCAGTACTCCAGTGTTTTCTGGGCGAGGATTTGTCCTTTTTTTTTTTTTTTTAAGGTACTGAATTAACAAAATGCATCTTATTTGGAAACAGTGGTCATCAATCAGATAAGCCTTATCACGTTGACAGATACCATTTGAAGTCTGAATGACATCTAAACGTATCAAAGCATTTGCAATCAATCTCCAGACCATGCATGCTTCTCATCATCTTTCTATATGTTGTTTTAGACATGAAATTCATTTAAGAGTATTGCAAACTGCTTCCAGCCTATCTGAGAACAAAAGGAATAAGTTCATTAAACATGGTATTTGTTATGTTGTCTTTCAACTATTCAGAATGTCTGTGAAGTAAGCTATTTTTCCTCTGTTCATCTCCCTTTCATAGCAAAATGTGTGGATATTGCCTTAAGTTCTTGTACTGATGTTGCCTATACTCAAATGGCATATCCCAATTTTCTGGATCAAAAGTCTCGAGAAGTGATTGAGTACAGCTCTGAGTACCTGCTCATCAGCGTGCTGCACAACCTGCTCCAGGGAGAATGTAATCCTGACCTGAGGCTCCTGGGCTGCTCAGTGCTGGCCCCACAGTGTGAAAAGGACAAAGTTATAAAGCCCTGCAGGCATGTCTGTGAAAACTTAAAAAAAAATTGCCTCCCTGCCTTTGATGCGATAGACATGGCCTGGCCCTACTTCTTAGACTGTGACCGCTTTTTCGCTGGGGAAGAAGAGGGATGTTTTGACCCGCTGGCAAAGCTGCGAGGTGAGGAAGAAAGCTCTGCCGACACACCTTGTCTATATGGGAAGGTTCTCATTTTACTTGACATATCTATGGCACAAAACCTCTTTGCTTGTCATCTCAGCTTGTTGCCTTTATAGACACCTGTATGATTCATTTTCTTCCACCTGTTTTAAGCACCTCATTAAACTCCAGAAGTATCTGTTTCTCTCCCTCATTTACAAAGAGATCAAGACAGGCAGCTCAGAGCAAGATATTTGGATGCACTTAGATAAGTCCTGTCCTGTGTGATAGCTGTCTATATATTTGAAATATTTTATTTTAAAACTGAAACTTTAATGCACTGACAAATTTTTGACTGCTTGACAAGCTTAACAGCTCATTAAAGTATTCTCATTAATAATTGTCACAGATTTTTGTTTGGATGAAGAAAATCCAGATAGCTGAAGACAGATGAATCTCATAAAAAAATAAATTTGATCCATCAAATTCAAGAGGAAAAATCTGACAATTTGTGACTAAAATCTGCCAGCATGCCAAAGGCCAAATTAAAACTGGTGGTTGCACAAAATATTTGTCAGTGTGCATATGCATTAGTAGGATTTTGAAAACAAAATAGTCCATAATACACAGTGTAAGATGTACTACATACATTTGAGGTTTTATTTGTGTCTATATTTTCTATTCTTCTACTTATAAAGGTATTTTGCAAAAAAGTGCAGGCTTTCATGCAATCCTCTGAGTACTATGATCTTAAGCACTGTATTATAATTTTTCTTTGCAGGAGAAGTAGATGTTGAGGAAGATTTGCCTTCAAACTTGCCAGCAACTTTTATTCAGTTCAAACACCATTCATATTCCCAAATGGTGAGCACGTTGAAGAAGACTGCTTCTAAGTGCTCCCATATTGCAACAACTTACAGCATTGGTCGCAGTTTTGAAGGGAAGGATCTTTTTGTGATTGAGTTTTCAACCAAGCCTGGACACCACGAACTGCGTGAGTTACATCAGTGTTGATCGGGGTACCTGAGGGGAAACCATTCTACTCAAGTGAAAACAGGTCCTTTTAGTTGGATAACAAACTGTAAAAAGCATTTGTTCAAAAACATTTCACCTCCCTTGTATTTCTGAATTAGAGTGATACTCAATGATTCATTGTAGCAATTATAAACCAGTAGCAATTTCTTACTGTTACGACCTCTGTGTATGACCCTGGTTAGTATTCCTTGCTCCTAGATATACGACCATGAATTTGGTTGCAGTGATATGGCTGTTATTTGCTTGTGCCCAGTGTACAAAGAAGTTGGGATAGTTTTCTGTTACTGATAGTTTTCTGTTGCTCCTTCCTATCATCTACCACTTCCTCAATCTCCTTTTATCTGTCATTGTACCATGAAACCCCCACACTCTTGCTACAAGTAACGCCTGTCCTTAGTTTAAACATGGTCTTTCACATCCTTAAAATACATACATCTTCTGAGAAGGCCTCAGATACAGAAGGACATTGATATTAAAAAAGGATGATCCAGCACAGAAAACACTCCTGAACAGAGATTCAGGTCAGTGTAATACCTGTCAGTGTAACAGGTGGATGACACCAGGAATTTGCGATATCAGAGCACCTGAATAGATGCTGTTATACTGTATATATACTATATATATAGGTGCTAATATGTATTAGGGTATGAATCACTGCAGAGGGGAACAGTGATGATCTCTATTTTGTAGATTCCTCACTGAGGCAGCAAGGGTCAAATTTTTAAATGTTCTAAATTCTTCAAAATTCAGATCATTTTCTTATGGAGTATTAGGTATTGTTTGCCAGTTACCAGCTCCCAGCTCAAAAATCATACCTGACCAAATCTGGTGGACTGCTATGGACACTGTTGCATACTAAGAGCCTCAGGTTGCTTTTCATCAGAGGAGCTTCAGCAACAACAGAGCCTCAGCAGTGTGGCAGAACTGAATTACATCTGACTTAATACTTTATTGAGATTAACATCTCAGGCCAGGCTACTCTGTCCTCTGTGTGCTGTGCTGCAGGGCATGCAGAGACAGCAAAGACTGGTAGCTTTTTTTACTCTTGGTCATGCTGCCTTGCATGGTGTAGTGGTGTGTTAAGGTGCCTTTAGACTTGATCAGGTCCCAGTAGATGTCTTTAACAGAGCAAAGATCTACATTACATTTTCCTGGTCTATCATATTTCCTCTCTTTTTTAAAGAAAAGAAGTTGTAGGTGTCTTTTTAAGCTTATATTCCATTTGCCAGGAGAACACAAAGTCGGTGAATCAGGCTTTTAAATGAAAACTGTGATATGACATGATGAAAGATGGTACTTGGCCATTACATTACCTAGCATTTTCTTCTAAATCTGTTGCTTCATGCTGCTCAGGACAGTCTGAAAGGAGGTGGAAATTGCTCCAGAGCTGGAGATTTTGCCAGCCTGAGCAACTGGCATAATAGCTCTGGGCCAGGCTCCCTCCAGTGTCTAGTGCTCAAGGCTGGCCAGGATCAAAGGCAAATATGAAGAGGCAGACAGGAAAGGGTGCAACTGTTTTCTACTTTCCATTAGTCTCTAGGGAAGGATGGAAATTGAGAGAATAACTGCAGGGAATTGTGAAGTTATGTGTTTCTAATAGTTTTATTCCAAGGCTATTTAGCCTGAAAGCCACTTTTTATGCACAACCCAATTCCTGTGACAGATAGAGGGATAATATATTACACATCTGCAGGTCATTTCTAGGACCTGTGACAAAATTGAAGCCATCCAAGGTAATTGAGAGTGCCAGGGGTATATTTTGTTCCTTCCCAGTCATGGCTTGACATTTTGGTTTGCAGCATTCTTGTTTACAATTAATGATGAGTCCTGCAAAAGCTGAGAGCAATGATTGCCTCTTATGATTTGGGATACTGACAGATTTGACTTACCTTTATTTCACACTATTTAAACTGTTGCTGAACTGATGTGTAATGGAGGGAAGTTCACCTGGAAATGGTGTGCTGTTTACAGAATAGTGTGCATGAAATCAGTGTAAATAAAAGTTTCTGACTCTTTGGGCTACTCTGCTTTTGGAAACCACCCAGGTATAATCAAATTAAAGCATCTCATTACTTCATATTCCACAGTCAAGCCAGAATTTAAGTACATTGGCAATATGCACGGAAATGAAGTTGTGGGGAAGGAACTTCTAATATACCTTGCACAATATCTGTGTTCGGAGTATCTTCTTGGGAACCCTCGCATCCAGACCCTGATTAATAACACCAGAATTCATCTCCTGCCTTCACTCAACCCTGATGGGTATGAACTGGCTGCAGAAGAGGTAAAAGGTTTTTTTAAGTAGGTGTTCAGGTCTTCATGTTTCTAGAATTCCCCATGGGAAAGGACAAACTGGGAGGGGAGCATCATATAAAGGAGGGAAAGTTAAAATCAGCAGCCAGAATCCCAGCTGGGTTTGGTGATGGGTTGCTTTCCAAAGATGATGAGAACAGAAATAAGAGGAAATCAGAGCCATATTTGTCATTTTTGCTGCCTGCATGGGATGATGTGGGAATGACTGTGTTACTTTTTCACACATTTAGCGCTCTCTGCAATCGGTTCTAGAACAAAATGCCTACTGACTCACTGTAATGACTTAAATTGTTTTATAAGGAAATGTAGCTTAATATCATGGAAGAGATGTTCCCTCTCTTTTAGAAGTGCAGGTATTATGAATTGTGAATATTTTCTGTACTGTCCCAGTTTCATAATTGATGGCAGTTTTCAGAGATCAACTAATTTCTGAAGGAAACCTGTGAAAACAAAAATTCTCTTATTTATTACCTGACATTTCTTCTTTTTTTTCACCTCACTGTTTTCATTACCACCATAAGCATGAAACTAGACCTTTGTTTTTCTGCTTGCTCGTGTAGTGAGAGTCTGAGGTTATTGCACTCTGCTTGATCCTGTCTTGGGGCATCGCCTGTATTTACTTTTTCTCCTCCTCTAACCCACTCTGCATGCTGCTCTGTGCTAAGCAAGAAGATGCTGTGTTCCTCTCATGAGTCACATCACTGGTGAGTGAAATGCTTCCTGAGTGCTAGTTAGTGCATTAATATTCATGTGGACAAACAGTGATTAATAAGTGTGATTTTTTTTAACAATACAGACATTTTGAGTTTACTTCTTCTAAAACTTGCCTTTGATTAAAATGGCATTTTAAACAATTTCCATAAAGTGCTATTTTGAGACAAGAAGTTAATCTGAGGTTGGCTTCTGTGTTCCAAATTAGGGAGCTGGTTACAATGGATGGGTCATCGGCCGACAGACAGCTCAGAACTTGGACCTGAACAGAAATTTCCCAGATTTGACATCTGAGGCTTACAGAAGAGCTGGCATTCACGGAGCCCGTCTGGACCACATCCCCATTCCACAGTCCTACTGGTGGGGTAAGGTATGAATTACAGGTTTTATAAGTCATATATACTACAGAGCAACTCAGGAATTAAGAAACTGTGATTGCTTGGTCTGAAGTTCCTTGCTGCTAATCTTGCCAATTTTGTAGGTACTGCTGAACTGGGCAGGTTCAGAACTGGCATGAAAATCATGGTGTAGGTCTGGACAAAGAGGCAGGTGCCACAGATCACTCAGAAAATTTGTGGATAATTTGAATTTTGTTATTTTAGATTTAGAATAATAACTGTTATGAGGAAGCCACAAGTGTGTGATGACTCATTATTAGTGATTTAAACTGTGGTGCACATGTTAAGACTTTATGGATTTGGCTGTCATTGCATTAAGCTCTACACAGGCCTGATGCAATAGTGGTTTCTGCCTTGGAAAATGTACAAAGGCTTCATGTAAAGTTGTGTGGCATCAATATCCATTAAAAAAGGATGTTTATAGATGAGCGTAACCAAATGGAGCAATGGAAACATCCTGTCAAGCTGCGATGGTGCTGGAAGGGAAAGTTCCTGCTGCAGGATGACAGTAGGATGGAGGCAGTTCTACAGGGCCTCACACTCAGCATCACCAAGGTCTGTGTCATGTTATGTCCAGGAATGTAAAACTCAGTTGTCCCTGTGTCTCTGGCAGCCCCCAACACTAACAACTCTCAGTAGAACTTAGTTCCCCTTGAAAGCATAATCACAGAAGCTAAATCAGTAGTTCTGGTGTTGGGAGCTCTGCTTTCTTTCTGCTTTTAAACACATTTTATTCTAATTCAATTTTTTATTGCTAGCACAAAGGCTCAGTCAGGTGGGGAACAGGATTGTTTCATCAGCTGGTGTGTTAGAAGTTTTGAGACTTCAGTTTCCTACAGTGCTGTTGGTGGTTTTGTGTAAAGCAATGTCTAAATCCCAAAGGCATCCCTGATGCTGCTGGCAGTGTTTTGCTACCCTGTTTCACAATAGTGAAATCTCAATAAAAACACATCAATTCCACAGGATAATGTGCATATGAGGATGCAAAGCTTGAGAGGCTTGGTATGGCATAGAGTATTAGACCACTCTTTTTTGACAAAATTAAGTTTAAGAGGTTTATTCCATTTTATGCATGTCATCATACAGATCCCAGCTCATGTCACTGTATTTCTGCATGAGCATCAGGTCACAAACTTGAAAGTTTTCAATGTTTGACTGAATAATGACAGATAACAGTGAGCTGGGAAATGCAAGTGGGGTACAGAGTCTCAGATGGGAAAGAAGGATTGAGAGATGTGGAGCAGCGCCTGAAGTCAGCTCCACAGACAAAAAGGAAAACAGACACAAAAAACCAAACCAACCAACCAACCAAAAACAAAACAAAACAAACCAACCAACCAAACAAACAAAAAAACCCAAAAAAAAACCAACAACAGAAAAAGAAAAAAAAAAAGGATTTTTGGAGAAAAGTCAGAGATTTTTGGAGGAAAGTCACCTCTGTGGTGACTTGTCCCTAGCTAGATGCCAGGTGCCCACCAAAGCCACTCTATCACTCCCCTCCTCAGCTGGAGAGGGGAGAGGAAATATAACTCAAAGCTCATGGGTTGAGATAAAGACAGTGAGATATCACTCAGCAATTACCATCATGGGCAAAACAGTATCAACTGGAGAAATTATTTATATTTCTTTTATTTATTATGAATCAAATCAGAGTAGAGTAATGAGAAATCTTAAAAATGCTTTCCCCCTACCTCTCCCTTCTTCCCAGGCTTACTTTTACAACTGAATTCTATATGGCCCCTTCCTGTCAGTGGTGCAGGGGGACTGGGAATGGTGGCTGTGGTCGGTTTATCACATGCTGTCACTGGTGCTCCTTCCTCCTCAGGGGGAGGACTCCTCACACTCCACACACTTCCCCTGCTCCAGCATTGGAAGATGGAGATCGCCCTCCATCCTTTTATTCACTCTCTCTCTCTGCCTAGAGGTGCACGGTTGAAGACCCAAGCGACACAGAAGAAGGACAAACATGTCTTTGACCCCCTTCTTGCCAGTGCCCCCTGCAAACTGTGAGCTTGTCTCACACTGTGCAGTCCCTGTAACTCTCTGGATTTTCTGTTTCCAACCTCCTCCCCCCGTCTCTGCCCTGGTTCCTTTAGCTGACCTGTGAGATGGTTGATGGTAGGCAGCCACTTGCAGAAGTCATTTTTATAACCAAGTATTTAGCTTTCCTAGACACTGTGTAACATTACAGTTTATAGAGGGATGGATGGAGACAGCCTAACATCGTTCTCACAGTTACAACTGCAGTGTGCTGGTCACCCTGGGTTGTGTGTCGCCAGAGACAAAGGGCCAGGGAGCCTTGGCACACAACACCCCCTTCCTGAGCCCTGCCTCAGCGGATGCAGACCCGGGATTACAAATGAATTGCTTCTCCTGTAAACCTTTTCTTGTTTTTAAAAAATAAATAGGGTGATCATCCTAGGATTCATTTCTCAGAGCACCAAAGCTTAGGGAATTTCTAGGTGCTCTCCTGACCCGAAAGTTGGTCCTGGCCTTAACACCCAAGGCATCTCCAGATCCATATGCTTTGCAGAACAAGTGAGGGAACCAATTTGCCTGTGGCCTTGATGGCACCACAAAATCTTCCTGAAACAGCTGACTGCCATTTCATATGGTTCACAAATCTGGCAGTAAGTGGTCTTGCAGCCTCATGTCCCTCTCCTCTGCTGGTGGTATCACAGGACAGCCAAATCAGCTCTCCCGTAATGAGCCTCAATTTTGTCAGGCAGATGAACCCATGGCTCTCACAGTAGTTGGCTTTGTGTATGCAGGAGCATTAGATTGAATGTTTCAATACCAGCCTCTCAGCTTGCATTTACTTAATAGTGTTTGTTACCTGCCTTATTAAAGTAATTATCTGAATATTGCAGGGCATTGTATAAAGCTCAGAAAACAGAAAGCAAGCTCTCAGCCAATCCCCTAAGCTCAGGAGAGCTCCTGCTCCCCATAACCCTTCCTGTACAGGATGTTTTGTTCCCCACTATTATGAATTATTGTAATAAGTGGTCTGAGGGCTCAGACTGAGATACTTCAGGCTTCATCTGAATTAAAGTCAGTTCAATTGGCTTGATTCAAATAGAATTTGAAAGTCTGTGCCAGTGGAGGCTGGTAGAGTCTTTAGGAAAATCAGTCTGGCTACCTCTAAAAGGGAAATAAGAAATCTTTGAAAGCCATGGAGACAGTGACTAATTGCAGTACAATCGACAGAAATGAGATTCAGGTTTAAAATGGGTAGTGGCTGTTCTCTGTACTTATGCAGAAATAATTTAGCTGTTTTCTAATTATGCCCTGAATTGTTCTTGTGAAATGGATGCTTTAAAATTGATCTCATATAACTTAAAAGCAAGAGCCCTGGTGAAAAAAAGAATCAAACCCCACAAAACCCACATTAAAGGAAAAGTCTATGAATAGTAAAAGGCCAGAGTGACATAGCATCTGCTATCATCCGGTGGAGCTGAACGAGGATGTGCACATTTCAAAGCCTTAACCGTTCTGTACATGATGTCACTGAAATGCTATTAGGATAATAATAGTGACATTGAAACTCCTGATTTTCCACAACATTCACTTCAATAAGACGCTGGCTCTGTGAGATGGCACTGTCTCCAGGCTTCTGCAGGTATCTACTGAGCGAGCTGGCTAATCAGAATGAAGGACTGAAATTAGGAGCTCTCAAATAAAGCTGTGCATTTCACACTTGCCCACTGACTTGCAGAAGCAACTTTAAAATCTTCTTGTCAATACTGTCATGGGTTTGCTTAGGGAACAATTTTTTACCACACCCCCCACAAATTGCTCTAAGGTGAGAGAAGTTTACGCAGACAAAGAGATCCGATTGGGGAGAAAATAATATTAGGATTTATTACTAGCATATATAAAAACTAAGCAAACTAA
>JAWMRA010000130.1:63112423-63143376 GCA_035584735.1 Pseudotriccus pelzelni
TGGCCTTTGTCCGGAAATTCATCCGGACAAACTATTTCCAATCCCCAAGGAGGGGGACTTTTGCAAACCCATGACAAATACCCAAGAGTGCTGTTTGAAAGCAGGGCTGATGCTGTGTCAGGTATGCCCTCTCTGGCTGGGCAGCAGGAGCTGGAGCAGATGCAGCAGGGCAGGGAGCTGATGAGATTTTGGGGCAGCATCCTCCTTGGGAGTGCTGCTGCTATGGAGCTTGGAGGGTATGAGCTTGGTGGCAGGTGTTCAGCCACTCCAAGAACTTGCAAACAGGGATCCACAGGGCAGGCAGTGACTTATAGCCCCTTACAAGCCACCTGGGCCCTTCTGCTCTTCAAAAGAGATGGGCTCAAAGGAAGACTGAAGTGCTTCCAGGGTTAAGGTTGGAGTGGCTGGTTCAGTCCCTAATTCTCTTGGAACAAAGATCACAATCAGATCATCCCGGGGCAAGGTAAAACCACCAGAAAAACAAATACTTTGCTGCAGATAACGTTCTTTGGACACTGCCAGGTTCATTGTCAGGAAGCCTGTGGGCTGTTTTCTTCTCCCACCTCTGTGCTGTGTGAGTGGGTGTTTCAGACTGCAAAAAGTGCAGAACATTTGCTCTTTCTTTTTGTAAGCCCTTTATGTGCCTTTTAAAAAATGTTTTTCATGTCATCCTCTCCTGGAAACTCTGTGTTTAATCATCCCAATTATGCAAAAAAACTTAGTTAAGTTTCTGGTGTGCAAAGTGCATTCTGTGTGTTCCTGAGTTGATCAGATTTTACCTGTTACACTTCAAGTTGCCTCTTTATAATGCCAAAGTTGAAAGGGTTGTGGCACCGAGATTCAGAAGTTACCACTATGTTGATAAATAAAATGAACCTGGCATGTTTCTTCTTAGGATGAGTGGCACAAACTGGCTTATATCCATGTGCTAACCACATACTCATGCTTTAATGATTCATCTTAATCAGTGGGAACACTCAGGTTCCTATTTCTTCCCAAGTGCGAGGTCCAGCCTTTCACAGATGCACTGGCTAGAGGCTCTAGAGTTCAGCTCAACAGCTGCAGAATGGCATTTTAAGGAAACCTGGAAAATAGAAGGATTCAGTTAATAACTGTGGCATCTGAAGGGAGGTAGTCTCCTACTTCAGTCAGGAATGGGCATGGTGATATCTTCTTAAATAATTCCAGGTAAAAGTCTATTTAGACATAGCTTTTTCCTTTACTTTCTGATTCATTACTGGAACTATAATACATCCATGGTGTACCTTTACTTCACAATGTTTTTCTTGGATCCACACCTGGGTTTGTGCTATCCACTGCATCCCCAAAGCTGTGGATTTATCAACAGCAGATTCGGGACTGATTCAAAGAAAACAGGAATTACTATCATTGCAACATTAATGTATAGGTCTTCAGGGTTTTTATTCAGTTGGGTTTTGCTTGTTTGTTTGTCTTGTATGGGGTTTTTTCCTGCACACTGTTGACTTGATTCACTATTACTAGTTCTTAGGTATTCTGGAGCCCTGGCTCTCTGGTTTTCTGACAGATGATGGAATCAAAGCAAAGAGTCATAGGCAATGTTAGCAGCCCAAAGTCCATCATAACCGATCTTTCTCATTTTTATAAAACCTGCATTTCTACACTTGTGCAGAGTCTGGATGAGCAGCCTCTGCCCTCACCAGCTTTTCCGCTGATAACTTCACTCAGCTGCCAGGAAAAGAGCCTCAGCTCTCCGGGGACACTATGGGGAGCCTGGGCTTGCAGGGACCGGCCACCAGATGACACTGTTATCCCTAAGAATGAACTAATACGGGCTCAGGGCCCTGAAATTACTCCTCTGAAACGGGGGTGAAGGAGCCTCCTGCATTCCGAGGAAAGGATGGGTGCCTGAACATTTTTTGGAATTCGGTGCCCTCTCCCTTGGCCTGTGTTTCTGAGGAGGGAATGTCCAAAAAAAAAAAAAAAAAAAAGGCAACTTATTTGCTTCAGTTGATTGCAGGTAAACTGCAGACATTGCTGTACTTTATTATATGCATTAGTCTTCATTTACTTGCAAATGAACTTGGACCAAAGGATAGTAAATGTATATTCAACAAGTAATGAGAATTACAAATTGATCCCCCTATTCTGGTTTATCCACCCACGGCCAATTCTGCTGATTCAGAAATGAAATTAGATAAGAAATTTGGTTTGCTAGCAGTGGTAAAACACTACAAGTTTTCCAGCCTAAAAAGCTGCCATCATCACTTTGAACTGCCAAAAATGTCACTGTAATGAAAAGTTATTATTTTGTCATGGTTTGGTTTGTTTGGTTTTTTGTTGGGTTTTTTCCCCCTAGTTTTTCCACAGTGAACAATGTGTCTCATCTGTTCCCTGGAGTGAACTGACTTTCTCCTCTTATTAACCTTTGGGATGGAAAAGCCAAAGAGCCTCAGCATTCTCTTTTTGGCACACTCCTTTCTCCACTGGCTTTTATCCTGCCCAAATCCCTTTAGAGATTCATGGCTAGTCACAGCTTTTGTTTTCTTCTGGATTTCAGGTGGCTCCTGAGACAAAAGCAGTAATGAAATGGTTGAGGTCTATCCCGTTTGTGCTCTCTGCCAGCCTCCATGGGGGTGAGCTAGTTGTGACCTATCCTTATGACTATTCAAGGCATCCTATGGAAGAAAAAATGTTCTCCCCTACACCAGATGAGAAGGTAATATTGTTTTTGCAGTAAGAGCAAATCTGTGTGGTTTCCATGTGGAAATGTTTTCTTTTAACAAATAACAAACTTTGATTTCTTTAGTTTGTGTAGGTGTGTCTCTATATATATGCATGTATGTATTAAATATGTAATAAATCAGGTTTGTATACATAATGAAAGTGTATATATAATATGAGATTAACATGCCTATAAGATTAGCTCAGTACCTATAGTATGAAATTAGGAGTTGGTCTTGATGAGATCGTGGGTTCCTTCCAACTCAGAACATTATGGCATTCTGATTTATACACTTACTTAATGTGCTTTAAAATATAGAATCGTTATACGCACTATCAGCATGGTCTGGAAAGATTTACCCATCTTTTGTGAGGCCAAATATGATTTCATAAAGCACAGTCTAGGAAAATCCAGGCTTTTAATTTTTAAGGAGAGTAGGCTGTGATATTTTTACCAGTGATTTCCAGAAGAAAAGGAACAAGCCTGACCAGCAGTGTTATTTTCCATTGAAATCTATAGAGGGGAAAAAAACAAGGCTGGCTGCCATATGGTGGCAGCCTTGTAACATTTATTCCAGGTCAGTTGAACGGGAAAGGTTTCCCCCTCTCATCCCTGGAAAGCTCCCCATTTGGGACACACTGTAAATCTTCTGTGAAATTTTTTGCCATCTTTCCTATTTCCCTTTGGTTTCCTCAATCTAGTATTCATTGCCGACATGCCCACTAGGAGAACAGCTAGATTATCAGCCTTCTAGCGTATGCTAAAAATGTCCCTGGCCTCCCAAGAAAAGTGGTTCTTTATATAACAAACAGCAGTTGAAAATAGTCAGAAGTTGATCTTTGACTTGAACCATCCTTTATCTTTGAGCGTATCTCTGGGCTGACTTCTTCTGAAATGACAGTTCTTGCTGCCACATGTTAAATATTTAAATATTTATGACTTTTTTTATGTACAATGCCTACTGACTATGCACATATGAAAATGACTTAGCAGTGAAATTAACCAGGCACTGCATAGTAAAAAACTTCAGTAAGAAATATCTGGTGGGTGCTAATGAAAGCTACAGAAACCCTTGGTGAGGATTAGGGGAAATCATAAACCTGTTCATTTATATCCCGTTGCCTGGGCTAGGGCTATCCTAGTTTAAGCATAAATGGTGAAGGAATATGGCCATGTGTGCCTTATCAAGCAGATCACCTTTGGAATAGAAAGACAGCAGTCCCTCCATCGTCTCTACTCAGGGACAGCACATGTGTTTTGAGTGAAGTGATACAGTCACACAGACAAAGGGCTCCATCCCAGAGCAGTGCACTGCTGGACAAGCCCTAAAGGATCTCTTGTTTTGCAACACTGTAAGACAGGGAGCCTCATACTGGTGACTGCTGCATAGTCAGTGGCTACAAAGGCTGGGAAGTTGGCTACAGATGTGGAAGTTTAAAACATACATGTTGGAGGGAGGGTAGGGATGTGCTCAACAAAACCAAATTTTTCAAATGACTCAGCACAGGAACCTTAACAGCACTATCAGTATCACTTCAAATTTTGCACAAAAAATTACAAACCCTGTGTCTGTGAAGTGACTTGTATTTAGACAATGTCATCTGCAGCTGCTGCTGCCAGAGAACCTGCATCCCAAAATAAGGCAGTTTGATTTAGCTGCCATACATTAGCCATAAAGCCATAACCTTTTTCCTGGCTGCTGACCTTTCCCATTTGCTGTGCAAGGGGAACTTTCAACCCAGGGTGAAATGCTGCAGTGCAGATAATGGCCAGATATTAAAAAGTCAAATTCTGATAAATATATTCAAACCAGGTTGCCCTGTTTGAAAATGTATCTGGGTGCTGCCACCTCCCCGCACTCTGTCATGGTGTGTGTGTGGTCGCACAAAGATCCTCTTGACACCTGCTTCAAGATTTCAAACCGCTTTAATCTGCATCACAGCCTGGGATGGTACCTGCGGACACCAAGGAGCCTCGAAGCTGAACCATGTCCTTACACTCTCATTCTTGCATCTGATTCAGCCTACCTATTCAAAACTTTCCCATGCTTTGACTTTTGTGGAGACGGATGCTTTTAGCAGGCACTCACTTTGTGTTACACAAGAAGCTGCATTGATGCTTCTGCTCACCAGAGCAGAAAGGTCCACAACAAGTCAAGTCCACTCTTGGTGAGTTGAAACACTCCCTTTCATCCCCCTGAAAACCCCAACCTGAGACAATTAGTGGGGTAAAAGTGGTGACCAAGGTAACAGCACTGACCTCATCTTCTGAAATGAAGCATCATGCTACTGAAGACGCAAAGATTCCTCTGTGTTTTTTCCCATTTTGTTCCACAAAATGGGAAATATTTAGGTGTAATACACCTAAACATCTAAGTTTTTTTGAGGTCCATGATTAGTCATACATTAGCTGCTAAGTAATAACAACTGTATTGTTATCCAGGAACTTTTAATTTATTTTTTTTTAAAGTGTAACTTTTTTTTAAAATCTATTTAACTTGCTTTTGGAATTTTCACTTTCTCTTTTCACTACCACTTGTCTTCATTCACTTACACTAGTGACCAGGCGAAAGCCTTATGCCTCTTGCTGTGAAACAAGAGGAGTTAGTCACTGAAAATAGCACATCTGCAGGTGTCTTTATAAAAGCTGAGGAACATACTCCTAAGTTTCATGGGCACATTCAAAATTTTTAGCAAATACCTTCCACAGGGTGTTCAGAACTGGTACCCAAATTCCTCTAGAAATTAAAGGTATTGAGCCTGACACTGAACTATTGGCAGTAAAAGTTCTTAATTTAATTAACATCCACTTCTTTTCAGCAAAATTTTGAAGGATACTTAATTTTCTGTGCCAGGCAGTACTTAGACACATTGAAACTCAAGGGAGGTGCAGAAATGTTTTATATTAAGTCAGAATTTTTAGTGTCTGATCAACAGAAGTATTTTGGTAAATTGTCTTTACACTTACACTACACTCTTTCAACCTTTCCTTGGTAACCTATCTGATCCCATAATTGACTCAGCTTTGTGATTATTAGAAACAACCATAAATAATAATCAATGTCATGTGATTGGTCATTTTGGCATCAAGGATAAAGTTTTAGGATTACTTCTAAAACTAGGATTTTAGCAACCCAACTTCTTGCACACGTTGTCTTAAGCAATATGCAATGAAAATCTTGATGATGAATAGTAGGATCAAATAGCATCTGATAACTGCTGTAATTTCAATGTTGAAATCTGAAAGCATAGCCTTTGCAGATGAGGTTCAAATAAACAATAAGGAGAGGGGGGATTTTTGTACGAAGTTGGAATAAACATTGGAAAAGAAGGGCAGGCACATGATTCAAATAAATGGTTTCTGCAGATCACTGCTGTTTCTTATGTCACTGTCACTGTTCCTTTCTGTGTGGTGACTGCTCTGCTCTTCATCAGTACCAACACTCTTAGGAAATCAGTGGTGACATCCTACATCACCTCATCCTTTCATTCACTTTTTGGGAATGGTTTCTGCCCCACAAAGAAGCAGCTGTCATTGAGATCAAACCGTCAGGTTTGCCTGTGTGAATGATAAGTGCAAAGCAAATTGACGTTGTCTATTTTAAACAGCAGCAGTCAGTGTGAAGATCTAGTTGGACTGAAGGTGACATAAGCATTTTCTGAAGGGTAAAAATAGCAAAAGATAAAACACAACCTAAAGGAGGTCTACCAGAAAGACGGAGAGGGACTGTTTTACGAGGGCAGATAGTGATAGGACAAAGGGGAATGGCTTTAAACTGAAAGAGGGTAGATTTACATTACATATAAGGAAGAAATTTTTCATTGTGAGGGTGGTGAGGCACTGAAACAGGTTTCCTGGAAAATGCCTTGTGGATGCCCCACCCCTGGAATTGTTCAAGGCCAGTTTGGATGTGTATTTGAGCAACCTGATCTAGTGGAAGGTGACCCTTCCCATGGCAAGGGGGTTGGAACTAGATGATTAATGACCCTTCTAACCCAATCCATTCTAGGATTCTACGATAACAGGGAGAGATAATTTCAGCTTTAAAACCTGGGACCTGAAGTACAACCAAACCAGACTTCTTCTCCTGTCCCAGGTGATAGATAGAAGCCAAGTATCACAATATCCCCTGGTATTTAAAGTGTTGTCTCTGGCTAAACATATTGGATTGCAGAGAAGGACCTTAGATAAGAAGACAAATGAAAACTCTCTAGCAAAAAATGAAAACTTCCTTGCAAAGCAGTTCATTGCCTCCTTCAGTCTCAAGAGGGCTCATTGTCTGGGTGGCTCATTGTCTGGGCTGGGCTTACAACAGCAATAGTTACTAGCAGCAATGACAGTGTTTAGTTTGTAAAAGGCAATGTATTTCAAAACTGTTTGTCACAGGTATTTAAAATGCTGGCCAAAGCCTATGCAGATGCACACCCCGTCATCTCTGACCGATCGGAACTACGTTGTGGTGGAAACTTCGTAAAACGTGGAGGTATCATAAATGGTGCTGAGTGGTACAGCTTCACTGGAGGTAAAACCACTTTACCATCATATCAAGTGAGGTAAAACCTCTGTATGACCTTTATGAGACACAAGGGTTTGAACTAAGTAATTTTATTCATTTCAGTTTGCTTAAGGTCATACGCCTGCAAAATGTAGCTTGTAGGGGATTTAAGTAGCAAAATGTATGTCCGTAACATTTATATTCAGATAACATGGGATGTATTCAGCCCCACTGTGATTTGAGGAAATTTAATAAGTTATGCAAGGGTTAAATTTGTTTTGGTATATTATAATGTTGTTTTTCAAATCTGAAATATAGAAATATATTCTTAATGTTATGCTTTCATTCCTTTGCAATATGAGTGTGAATCTATTTTGCAAGATCTGCTTTTTCAATCTGTTTAAATAAATTTTTTTTCAGGGAAAATTACAAACATCCCATTCATTTGTGCTTTTGTTGTTAATTTGATTTCTCCAATAATAGTATTTTGTTTTCTTTAGGATTCCTGCAATACTGGCATGGATGAAATATCAATGTTCATAAATTTTCAGCAGTGGTTCAGCTGTGTTTTCAAATAAGACTCAGCTTGATCCCCAAATAATTATGTTGAAACTACGCATTTAGAATGCTTTGGGGCATGGGTGAGAATTAGGTTTAAGTATCCTTGGCTTACATTCTTCTCAAAATTATATCCAGTGTCTTTTGTACAGAAACAGTTTTGAACATAATAATGGCAAAAGGTCATTTCTGTTCTGGTGACCCTTGGCAATCACCTCTGATACAGCCGATTATCCAATTACCATGATTAACCAATCCTCATCGTTCTATTGCTACTTCTTGGTCAGGAGAATAATAATTTAAAACTATGGGGGCTTTACCTCGAAGAAGTGTCATAGTCATTAGTTAATTTGTAGTTGAAAGAATTCTTGTTGTTCAAGTTAATAGAATTCTGAATTTGTTGAACACTTTTCATATATTAGCAATATAATAATCTCTTTGCAATATAATAATCTACACCCACTGGGATAGCAGTCAGCTGACCGCAGCAGCAAAGCTACAGTTAAAGGCTACATTGCTTGTTCATGAGCTCACCTTTTTCTTTTTAAACCTATAGGTATGGCAGATTTTAATTACCTTCACACAAATTGCTTTGAAGTAACCGTGGAGGTGGGATGTGAAAAGTTTCCTTTGGAGGAAGAACTCTTTACGATCTGGCATGAAAACAAAGGTGCCCTTCTGAATTACATGGAAATGGTATGGCTCTGCTTTTACAGACCTTTGTGCTGACAGTTTAACTTTTTCATTGCCAATATTAATTTCTTTACTATTTCCCCAGTTAGCTGTCAAGATAGGGCTGAATCGATCACAATACTCCACCACAATCCTCAGTGCCTCAGTTTGTCTGGCAGTACACACAGAAAATATTCTGCCTATACTACAGGAAAAGTTCAGATTCAGGACTGTAAAGACCTTGAAAACAGTGAGAAAGGCAATTATCTGTGAATACTTTGGGCAACATTATACATCAAGTATCCAAAATTTAATGCTATAGAAAACCCACAAATTCAGAAAAGTATGAATCAACCTTTCTCTTGAAGACTAAAGCAACAAGATCAGCTCTCCAGACAGCTTCCTGAAACTTTTTCCTTTCCACATTCTGTGTTTGTGTCCCAAATCCTACTGTCCCACAGCAAGATTTAGATTCAGCTAAAATCTTGCTAGAAGTGCCATTTACACACTCTCCATCTTAATTTCTTTATGGAAGTAATTTTAAAAGATCTGAAGCCAAATCTTCTAAAGCAACAACTGAGTGTCTCTGAGCATTAAAACACACCATTTAAAAGTAATTTTCAGTAATAAGTTTAAGCTCAGCTAAAACAAATATCTCACTGACAATAAGTAAGTGAGCACAGAAACAGAAGTTGCTCATCTTTCTCTCAGCCATTAGTAGATTAGCTTTCTGTCATGCCTTATTTTGATAGAGTATGCAGTAATTTAAAATTGTTAGGAGTGTTTTTATGGCCTTTCTGAGCAATGCCTTGCTACTTGTGGTAAGTATTATCATTCAATAAAGTCTACAGCACAGACCACCAAGCTCATTTCGTTTTACAGCTGTCTGATGAAAATGAGTTTTAGTGAATCCAAATGGAGCTGGGTTAAATCCGTATATATTGCAATTGAAGTCTTCAAGATGTAAAGATTTTATAGTGCGAGATACTGTAGAAGTCTGTGCTGGAAAAGCTTTTTGAGTAAATGCAGGACAGTAAGCAAAACTACTTTGTAGATAAGGATGACTGAATTATCCCTGATAAGGATTAAGTCTGCCATAACCAATTCAAACTTTTCTTATTCTGATATTTACCAGGCTGTTTGGTGTGTGTGCAAATCCACTTGGCTTAACACGCAGAAGTAGAATTCATTTTCCTAAACGTCAATCCCTTCTCCCCATGAGAATTAATATCAAAACACTCTCCCAAACTCATATGGGCATGGAGTTGAGGAAAAACAAAAAATAGTTCATTTGCTAAGGGAAACCAAACTAACATTGTTTAAAAAATTGTGTCATTTTTATCCTGTCATGTTGTAATTGCAAAATTATTATTGAAGTTGGATGAGGTCATACTTGTTTGAGTATGTCTACACTGTAAATTAAATTTGGGTCCAAGACGACTCTGCTGACGAGGTTTATCTGCTATCCATAAGATAAATCCTCAAGCCCACGCTGAAAAACAAATTGCAGTGCTTCATCATAAGGGCCAGTTTTCAAGTCCTTATACTGAGCTGTTCCTTAATATTCCAGTGAATAGCTCCACTCAGTACAGAATGGCCTTTTAACACAAGGAGTGACAACGCAGCCTCACCTTAAATAAAAAACTTCTGTCACTTGACCAGGCATTTTATTTTCAGCTTTTTATTATGAATTACTGTAAAGTTGAATATTTTAATGTTTATTTTGTTAAGTCTTTATACTCTAACACAAAAACAAATATATTTTTCCCATTGTTTTGATGCTTTGTGCTTTTTTTCTATTGTTTTGTGACAAGGGATACTGGGGGGGGGGAAAATGAAAGGAAAATAAGAAGTTGGGAAAGTGAAGTAAAGAACATTTCAAGCTGATCATAGCAGTTCAGACAAAAAATTAAAATGGAATTATTTTTCACTTTAAAAGATTGTATAGACTTCCCAATATAAAATATTTTGATTCTGGAATATTGTAAAAGGGGAACCTTAAGAGGTTTAGTTTTTAAATACTTGGATTTTTTTGTTTTGTTTTATTTTATTGAGTTTCAAACACAGTGAGCTTTTTGTGCACCTCCTTGTATGACAGAATTCACATCACTCTTTAGATTGTCACCAAGTACGTTTCTCAGCAGCTCAAACATCTCAATTCTGTGCTTGTAGAGAAAGGGAAAAGGATAGCTTACAGTGCTGTCATGACATTCTGACATGTAGGCAGTAGAGCGATGATGAGTCCCAAGTACCTAGAGATGATGCCTTCTCATAGTGTACAGAGAGTTGGATTGATTTAAAAGCCTTAAATTTTCATTCCTTTGTGGTTCTGGGTCTAGGGCAGACATTCAGAAACAGTCTTTAAATGCTGCAGTCAAATCATGAGGCGCCAGTGATTTGCGCAGGGAAGGGTCTCTCAGTGCAGAGCCACATTCCTCACCCAAAAGAAGCTCTGGTTCCATTATCCCTTTCTAATAGCACCCTTGTAGCTCCCTAAATAGGGAATGTGATCTCAAGAGGCATTAGCACCTGAGACCCTCTGTAACAGGTTGAACCTTTTGACAATTTTTAGCTCTCTGCAGGGATTTGCTTGTAGAAGATGAGGAAGTGGTACTGTGATAAGTGACTCCCATCTAACTTCGCTTTGCTTTGCCAGGTTCATCGGGGGATAAAAGGAATTGTGTCTGATAAGTTTGGCAACCCAATAAAGAATGCTCGTATTTCAGTCAGGGGCATTCAACATGATGTCACCACAGGTAATATTTTTAGTCTAAGATCTTTTCTGGGACAAAGGGAAAGTACTGAGAGCTGAATCTGCAAAAGTCTTGTCATGTTTGATAAAAATGGCACCTTAACAGCTTAAGGCTCAGCTGTGTCTTTGACTGTAGAATAACAAGAAAGAAGACATGTCAAGCTGGCTGTTGAGTTTGACATGTCTCTGGGATGACAGAGTTCTTGCTGTGAAAAATTTTAGCTGGAGTTGTCTGCTGTCCACCAAAGCCAATATTTGGGGGAATAGGGCAATAGCTCTTCTCAGGGGCTGTACCTCAGTGTGGAGTGCTGATGGAAAAAGTTAGTTGAGATACTGTGAGCATGTTGCAGATAGTAGATTAGGATCCACTCTGACTTTAACAACTAGAATAACTGCACTAATTGAAGAGTCTGCAACCTTTGTTTTTCATGTGGAAATGCATACATATATACAATTTTTGTACAATAGTTATATCAAATTGAAAGAAACTAGAGCACTGAATTATTATACCACCAACTGGTAAACATGTATTGAGGGGTCTGTAACTGTTAATTTTCACAGTCATAAAGTTCTGAGCTTTTAGGCTGTCACTGAAATCAATGCTGCCTTTTTATTATTGATTTCAGTGAGAACAGGGTAGGCCATAGGAGTGCAAAACAGAAGACATGAATGGTAACATTTTGCTCTAATGACAGTTGTTGAATCAATTTAGAAAGCCAGAATGGCTTATAATGTAATGGATGCTTTCCAGCTTCCAAAAAAACTAGCATTAGAGGGGATACAATAGTGGAGATGATGCGGATCCTTTCGGCTGGTAGGAGACTCTGGCATGAATTAGGGTCTTTTTCAAACTTCTTCCCAGACAATGGCTTCCCATTGGCAGTGAACCTTTAAAGGATTAAGAATTAAATAAAAATGTGTTTACACTGAAGAAGTATTTGTCCTTTAGTTAGATGGGGTTAAGAATGTCATATGATTAAAAAGTTTTTTATTTCAGTGTTAAAAAAAAGACTAAGAAATTCCACAAGAAAATAGCATTAATGCAACGTTTACCTAGCTAAGAGACTTACCATTCAAAATAAAGGAAATATAAAATGAAGAATAAATTTTTCTATTTTAAAACTCCCTGATTTTGCCTGCAGGCTCTAACCTTCAGCTGGAGGAAATTTACACCCATTTTACACTAATGGCAATTTATACCAGCTGCAGCTCCAACTCCATAGTCTTATGTGGTAGAATGTCTGCAAAGTAATTGAATGTAATTTAATAAAAGCAGGGATTTCTTAGCTCCTTAGACATACTAAATACATATATTGCAGCCAGGATTCTGATTTCACTTTCTTAAGTTTCACATAGTTTTAAATTAATTTCTCTGGGAGTTATTCTCTGTACCCTGGGGAAAGCAGAAAGAAGGAAAGTTTCTCTTCCCTGTGATACAGGAACAGCAGTTGCTGACATCTTGTATGTGAATTTTACTCCATTACCTCCCAAAGGCCAGATTTTCACAGGCAAAGTCTCCTTTTGTCATCTAGAGTTTGCATTCAAACATTTTGCAGAGCGTGAGATCCTTTCACAGCCTGCCCCCTAAATGCTTGTGCTACCTGTGTGCGGCACGGGTGTGTGACTGTGTAACTTTAAAGAGTGCGAGGCTAAAAATCAACTTTTATTGTGCTTTTACCTTTCCTAAGCTGCTGATGGGGACTACTGGCGACTCCTGCCTCCAGGGACATACATAATCAGCGCCCAAGCGCCAGGATACAGCCGGGTGATGAAGAGGGTCACCATTCCTGCGAAGATGAAACAGGCTGGGCGGGTCGATTTTGTGTTGCGACCTGTTGAGGCCTGGCCCAGCAAGCTCCTCCGCCGCTCCATGGAAAACACGTACTACCCGTACGACCCGCTGGAACTTTTTGACCCTCATGCCCAACACAGGCAGCCTGAGGCCCGAGGCGGGTCATCACCAGGCAGGGAGAAGCCCTGGTGGTGGTCTTACTTCAGCTCTCTAGACCTGCACAAACCTCTGTGGCTGCTCAAGCAGCGCTGAAGGGCATCGCGGTGCTCTGCTCAGCTCCCTCTCTGCTTGGCCTTCCAGCAGGTTCCAGACACCCTCACTGCTCTTGGCAATATTTAAATGTTTCATTTGAAAATATAATGTTAAGTCAAGCGTGCTTACTTCTTTTGTTTTCTCTTCACACACAACTGAGCATATTCAAGTGGGTTTTTTGTATATTAAAAAAAAAAAATGGTGCACATACAATCAAAGGCCAGATTTTATGCAGTTTTTTTCTTGGTAATGCTCTGTACTTCTGCCCATGTAGTTAATCATCACATCCATTATTTATTAGGTCCTAAGTACCTGCAGGAAAATATTCCTGATCCTTTAATGCATTTTGGTACACATTTTAAAGCGTTAATGATTATACACTAAAAACAACTTTCAGAAACATTTAGAAAACTCTTTTCTCTTTTTTATATTAGCATATTAATTTCAGTTCATTACTTCTAATATCAGCTCAAAATCTTGAGATTTTTTTTAACTTCTATAAGATTTTTTTTTAATTTAAAAATAGGTTTTTAATATATTTCAGCAAAATACTGAAAAATGCCTTTACTGCTGGAAATAAATCCTATGACATAGAAAAATACATGAGATAATTTGTGAGGAATTTAGGTTAAAGTGTGACATATTAAACTAAGGTTGTTAACATCATGCACTATTCTGAGCCAATGTACTTATTAATGGAACTTGTAGACATCAAAGAAAACAAACTTCTTTTCAAGATAGCTGGGCAAAACTTTAGCGAATAGTGATACTGCAAGATGCTGTTCTCTCTCAGATATTAAAGGCAATGCATTTTTTAGAGTGATTTAAAAAAAAGTCTCTAATTTTGATGAAACACATAGGCCCACACTTCCTTTTGGCTTGAAGAGTTAATAAACTCTATGTAACAGACCATATTTCCCCATCTAAGTGCCACAGCGTGTGAACTGGGTGACTGTTGGAGCTGACGTATTTTCTGCAGGAGCTGCTGCATTAGCTGTGTGCATTGCCCCTCAATTTCTGAAAACTTTTTTGCTCGTCTTAGGTAAAGCAACCCCCATTGCATGAATCCCACAATCCATGTGCACATATCTCATACTAAAATTGCCTAAGACCCAAGAGATGAATGATCTTAATTCTGCAACCAGATGCTGCACATGGCTAAGTACCTTATTCCCAGTTGTAATCTGATTGAAGTTAGGAGACTGTTATTCATGTGCTTGAATGTCTGCAGGACTGGTGACTATGTTAAAATGAAAAAAAAACCGATTTCATAGCATTAACAAGTATTTATAATGTAATTACATGGGAGTGAATGTACTGCATGTACATGGATAAGTGTTTCTTGCCCAAGCTTGCCAAGTTAAAGGAACTCTGAACCCTAAATATGCCAACAAAAATTGAGCAAGAGATAGACTTCCAGAGTTTATTTCCAGTAACAGGTATTACTACCACATATTTTCTCTGGGTTGTTTTTTTTTTTTTTTTTTTGTGACCAGAGAGAGAGAAAGAAAAAAAAAGAAAAGAAAGAGAAAAAATTGGTCAAAACAAGCCAAATAACAATGCAACGAAAACTAGTATCACTTTTCCTTTTTTTTTTTTTTTTTTTTTGAGATTAATATAGACTTAGTTCTAGATATATCTGGGAGAGAAAGTATAAGCCTGGATTTGGATCCTGAACTGCATTACATAAGTCTTCTTCAGTATTTATTTAAATCGATGTGTGTTTAATATCAGATAGTTTTGTTTAAAAAAAAAAGAAGAAAAAATGAGATATAAGAGACATAACCCACAACAACCCACCCCACAACTATAAGATGGTTGAAAGGATTGTAAGTGGTGATAAAATGTAAGCAGCTGTGGGCAGCACTATAATTAATACATGAAAATTAACACAGTGATGAGCTCTTTCACATGCCTCTCTGGAAGATGCTTATGTGCAGAATTCAATGGAACATAAAGTTAGGAGCATATTAAATACTTTCTGAATAGGAAGAGGAATTAAAATGCTTCAGTGGAACAGCTGAAGTAATATAGGAAAGAAGTGAGAACTAACCAGAGTTCTCTGGCAGACTCCATGATGCTTAAACCCTGCCTTAGAGACTGGGCTTGGCCTTTTTCCAAAGCTACTTTTGATCGTGACAAGTTCAGCAGCCAGACAGTGCCGTCAGAAATTACAGTGTGTGTTCATCAGACTCTCTCCTTTTAAGTCAGAGTCTACATAATTTTTTTCAATTACCTTCCAACCACATATTGAACCGTATTGATGTATGTTTTTGCAACATCCTCCTTAATAATTAATTTCCCAGTCTCCACATTTGTTTCAAAGGGATCTTCCCTACCATGGAGCCAAACTTCTTCTGCACAATCACACTAATAAATGTTCTGACCTGCCAACTGTCCAGACCTCATTGCTCTGCCAGCAATGAATCTTCCCAGCAAGTCAAAGCATGCAAATCTAACTAGCGGCACTACAAACATCAAGAGCAAAAAGAAAGCTCTTCTTAAGTCATAAGTGCAATTTCTCTTTCATTCATTTGGCAGAAAAAAGCCAAGAACACACAGAATAAATATCAGCAGTTAAATCACAGGCTGTGTACATGAATCATACAAAAAAAGATTTGAGTCTGTTTGTTCCATTCATAAAAACTTTTTAGATCAAAAATAGCAATAATAAACAAGGGTATAAAAGTTTGCAGCTGTTGACATCTTTATCTCCTGCAACAAAATGATGTTCCAGTCTTGGGCCACACACATATAGGAAGGAGCATCTTTATTTTCCTAAGGACAAAAGAAAATAAAAGAAAGGTGTTTGCTCAAAACAAAGCTTTAAGTGTCAAAATCATTGGCTAATAGAAGCTCTTCCTGCTATCATTTTTCACTGTATTTTTCTCCTTTCCATGACTCAGTTTAGCAGCTAAAGGGAAGCACTCCAAAACAATATTGTAGTCTGTTCTGAAGTCCTGTGAACCAGCTGTCAACCAGAGTGTGGTAAGCCAGTGCCATTTCTTTGTGACCATCACTCTAGTTATGCACTACAATTCAAAAACAAGCCAGAAATGTCTTTAGCAGTTACAAAAGCAGCCATCAAAGTGAGACAAGCCTGTATGTCTCTGTGGTGATGCCTGCAGACAGACTGGGAGATCTCTGTGATGAGTGGGCATTCCCTCCACAGCAGTGAAGCACTGGAGTTTCAGCCTTTGGGAGATGAAGAACAACAGGGATCGGAGCTGTTCCAGTGTCTTGGATGGAAATGTGAGCTGAAGCTGATACACCTCTTTACAAAGCTCCTGTCAGAGGTATTCTTGTGCTGTTTTCCTTTGCTGTGTAAGATCTGCCTTTTGAAGCTTCTGCAGTGCAAAAGGAGTGGATGGGGAGGTTGCAGTATGCTTCCCCTGCTGTCTTTGTCTGCACAGCATCTTGGGCGAGAGTTCCCCTTTGACATTTGTCTTTCCTGATGTCGTGTAGTCTTAAGTCGTGCTGCCAAAGGGCTTCACCTTGCCTTTTTGGTGGGCAGCCAGACCTCCGTGAGGAGGTGAGCTGCATCCAGCCCTCCACTGTGCTTGGGGGACACCAGAAGGGCTCCTCTGTAATGATTTTTTGGTGGCCATGCTGTTCCTGGTTCCAGATCTGCTTAAATGAGAGTGGCATGAATGGGGGATTCCCCAAGTTGGGCAGCTCCTCTTGGCTCCCAGGGCCCACCACTGTCACACTGGTGCAGCAGCACTAGTGTCAATGTGGCTGTGGTGCTGTGAGAGGTTGAGCACCTCTGCAGCACACCGTCAGCAAGCATCTCTTTGTAATACCAGGACTGGCACTGGCTACCTCTGTGGGCAGAGCTTGGAAGTGTAACACCACTTACCCATCCTGTTCAGAGATCTTAACAGTGCAAGGCCAGGAGGCAAGGTGTGGTCATGTCTCTGAACAGGAAAATAAATAATTTTTTTAATACAGAACTTTTCAGCAGATGCTTCTACTGCAGTGTCTGTGGGGAAGGGGATTATGGAAAAAGATGTAGCATTTTAAAAATATTTTTACAAATTTACATGTTTATATTTATACATATATTTTCAGTATATAGGTCCTAACTTCAAAAGAAGGCAGGAATAATAAGAACAAAAATCCATCAGTATACATCTGTCACTAATCTTTGTTATCAGAGATTATTTTAAATTATGGGAGAAGAGACTTCAAAGTTAAATATTATTCTAAGGGGCTATATCACCTTCTAACAATAGAGTTAAAAGAATAGTGGTAGTGGATGCTGATATTTGTTTAAATTTTCTTCTTTCAAAATAGAATTTAAATATTCCTGTGCACTAACTAATGTAATACACATGCATCCTTTTCAGTTTTCTCCTTCTGCAACAAGATACATAATCTTTATTTTCATGCAGTTAGTACCTGCATTGCTCTACACTGAATCTGATTAAGCATTTTTAGGATTTTTTTATTTTATTTAAAAAATAGTAACTCAAATTAACAAGAAAAAGACAATGGAAAATTCCTTTCTGATGGAATCAGGATCTTTACCTTTTCATTATTCACACAGAAGCACAATTATGAAATATCTGTTTCTTACTGGATTGAAGCTTCATTTTGCAGTCTTCAATCCATTACATTTTAAGGAAGATCTTTCTAATTTCTATTCCTTCCCTTTCAGTGTGTGAAAAAACAGGCTTGTTCTTCTTTTCTACCTCCTTAATAATTTTGAAAAATTAGCTACTTGGAGTAATGGGATAAAAGTCTTATAGCACGGTATTTTATTTGGTTTACTGTTTTAAGGAAAGGTGGTTTTTTCTTCTACAATACAAAAGCTGTTAATTTCTCATTGCAAATGGACTGAGCAACCTCTAACTATTCAATGTAATACATGCTATTCAGTATGTGCTGGGCATCACCACTTATCCTATAGCTATATGTATAGAAATACCAGCAGTGTGGCAAATTATTAGAAATTAAACCTTGAACAGTTTAAACAGTGAATTTACTGGAAACTTTAAAAATATGATCGTAACTTTTATACCCAGGCTCTGCACCGCATTACCTTTGCAGGGCAGTGGCTGCCCATGGTCAGGGGACTCCTTTACACCATTGACTTCAAAGAGAACTCTACGGAGGAATGTCCTTGCTCCTGCTTTTTGTCCTCAACTATGTCCCCTAATTTTAATGCTATTCCTGACTGCTTGCTGGTGGTGCCTCTGTGATGACATATTTAAGAAAGGGTAAAAAATCTGCAGCGGCTGTGAGAGATATGAGTGAGTATTACGTGAGAAGAAGAGCCCTGAAGACACCAAGGTCAGTGCAGAAGGAGAAGTTCCAACAATACATGATTAACAATGAGTAGACTGGAGAAAACTATAGGAATTAGATTAATAAAATACTATTTCAGAATTCACTGCTTTAATCATCTTTAACAGGAATAAAGATAATGTTTGTCATCAGAAAATAAAGTTTCATAGATAAAAATCACATACAAGTATCCATCAACAGAAAGCAACGTACTGCTAACTGAAACAAAAGTAAGACAGCATAGCTCTTTCACTGATATTAAGTAGCATTTTATGTCCTTAATAATATCTTAGTTAAATATATATTTGAACTATACAACCCACTATTAAAATGAACATTATTAAATCATACCTTGACTGTCTCAGTCAACCTTAATGTCAGTCACAAATGTAGTTATAAAGTAGTCCATAAATCTAAGTAAAAAAACAAATTGCCTTTACCATGCGGAAGGAGTAAATATCTGGAAGATAGATCATGTATTTGTTCAAAGACAGGAATACTGGCAACACATTTTTGTATATGAACATAATCAAGAGAGAAGGTGACTTCTAAAAACTGCAGCTTATATACTGGAGGACTTGGTGATATGACTGTATGAAGTAAATCCATCTAATGATAAGGATTACAAAAATCTATAAAAAAGACAAAATGACAAAACACTATAACATGGTTATTTTCCATTTTCAGGGATTGCTCACCATTATTAAACTGTAATGAATACACTTATCAGATTGGACATATGAAGAGATGGAGTACCTGTTGAGGGTATCAAATCATCAGACTTTAATGTAAATATATACAACCAAGATATTTGCTCTACACTCAGTTTATAGTTAATGCAGGTAATGATGCACTACTTTAGATGCAAGTATTTTCAGACCTGCTCCAGCTGGGTCCCAAGTTTCCAACAGAGGTGTGATTTGTGGGACAATTCTTGGCCCATGCAGAAAAGTGTGTAGGTAAATAAAGAAATTTACTGACAAAAATTAATAAATCTATAATCTTTAAATACTCCAAGGTTACGTGAATTTTGAGGATCACATCCTTTAAAGGATTATGGCAAATTCTACCAAGGACTGTTTCAAGTCTGTTTTATATCACTTTATAGTGTAGGAATAAATGTTGCTGTATAAAACCGCTACCAAACCCCAATTGCCAGTAGGAAGGACATATGAACTGGTAAGGCTGAACAGCTCCATCTGGTTTATGTCCAGTTAAAAAGAGAAGGAAGAGAATGGACCAAGTCTCTGTGACTTACCTTGATGTTTTTTTGACTGGCACTTAGTCTGAATCCAGAAAACTTTACAAATCATGGAGCATGTTTTCAAATTTCTTATGAAGACTCTAAAGAATTGTCTGGAAAAGCATTTGACAGGTAGAAATATTTAGAAGACATGGGGATGTAACCACAAACCCCAGAATTTTCCTTGCATTACTAGTATTTGTACAATCAACTTTTCTTTTAACAGAGGTACAGTGGCTGCTGTTTTTGCAGGTATTCTCTGACAGAATCTTGCAGATGCATAGCTTTCTTCACACAGATATAATAATTGTAGATTGAAAATCAGATAGATTAGTGAATCTGTTAGGCACAGGGGCAATCATTTGACCTAAAATGTCTGCTCTACAGAATATCTTAGCCTTTAAGTTTGTGCATACTATCACAAACACCTACGTAACTTTCTACATAACCCAGAAGAGAATTCAGATTTCAAGTGTCTTACTACTGCTTGAGTATGTTTAAGGTAGGAGAGGAGACTTCCTTACAGGTTGCTGTCTGCTAACACCACCCATACATGCTCCCAGGCAGGTCCAAACTGCTTGGCAGTGCTTTCTCTTCTCTTCCTTCCTCCACCCTCCTCTTACACGGACTCTCCCTACTTCATTGGTGGGTAACAACAGCAACATGATAGGGTACATTAATTTCTCTGAAAAACCTGTCTGCTCAGAGATTTTGCAGAAATTCTCCATTGTGGAAGGAAATGCAGTAGAGGATAGTGATGGAAATCTTAAGGCATACAGTCCTGAAGCATAAAAAACAGTCTCTTCATGAGCTATTTAATGTCAACCTTCATGTTAAACTTTTGTCAAATATTTTGTTTCAATTCTACTCTGAGGGAGTGATTAACATAGCTTGCAGACATTTTAATGTTCTTAGCTTTATTCAGATAATGTTGTAATTTACTACCTAAATAAAGCTAAGGCCCACTGCTAAGACTAGAGACAGCTTTCAGAAACTGTGATGCAGAAATCTTTCTGGTGGGAACTGGCCTCTTGCCCCTCATTGAATGTCAATTTGAATGCTTCCTAGAGTAGGAATGGGCTATTGGATTTGGGCAAGGGGTGGACATGAAGCAGATACAGCATGTTAGCCCCTAGACTCTGAGAAAGTTCTTCAGGCTACACCAGACTATGTGATAACTTTCAGTCTTGTATTTCTTTAAAGACATGTCTTGAGTAAAGGTCAGGGATTCTTCTGCTTTCTTCCTGCTGCTGCTAATATCCATTCAGCTCTTCTGCTGCTGCAAAAATGAGAAACCTGTGGCATGTCAGAAAAGTGAGGGGGAAACAAAGGCTTTGAAGATCATAATGCAGTTATGACTAGAAAATTTCCAGTGCACATGTACGTGGTTTAAAGGTAACTTGGGTAATTTATTACTACAACTCAGCACAGTAGTTGGAGTATAGCTATACTATTAAATACACCCTCTACCCTTAATTATGACTTATAATCTATTTGAAAGGGGAGGTAAATGCAGAGATTTGAAGCTGGCATAACACAAGACAGTGTTTTCTTCTATTGAATCTATGTTAAAAAGGCAAAAGGGTGGTGCAGGCATGCCCTTGACAGTTTGGTTTATAAAAATAAATACTGTGGTTAAGTGGGTGGGAAATACAATAAGGAGCTGAGGACCAAATGGGAAATGTCACTAAGATTGCAAAAATGCTTTTGCAATCTTGATTTTCTGTGTGTAAAGCTAACCTTGCAGTGTGCAGACTGAGAAAAAAGACCACACAACCCTTTGGAGCATATGGGAGTAGTCATTATGAGGACTCAGAAGTACTGGCTAAGATGCCCTAATAATTGAATGAAGTTGCTAAGCTGTCTTATCTTGCTGGAGAATAGATTGGCTTCTTACACCAGTTACAGAAACAACGCTGAAGAGTTTTTTATTCTTATCATTTAGATTTAAATTCTTCCAGTCGTCATCACCTTATGTATTTCATTCCTTTGTAGACAATTCCACATAGCTAAACTCTGGAATATTAAAAAATACTGTACACACTTGCCTGGAGCTTTTCAAGTATCTGACTGTCTACATCAATATTGACCTTGGAGTGGTGGGTCAGGCAGTTGGCTCAGTTCTTATTTCCTTAGACTGTTGTGGAGAGACTGGGATTTCTACACTTTCTCAAAGTTCTAGGATGTGTTGCACTAGCAAAGGCAACCAAATGCGAATTCTCTTAGCTTAACTAGCAATATGTAGGAATAAGCCAACAGAGCTTCTGCTCTAAAGCTTTGTGGTGACAAATTTTTCAGAAGCAACTATACCCCACCACAACTGTACAGATACCACTGATCTGCCTTGTCTTTAAAAGTGACATAGCTCTAACTATGGAGTCTGGTTCAAAGGAGGTTTCGTTTGAAATTTTGATCTTCTTTCATGACTGCAAAATAACTGCCATATAAGCATGAGCAAAGCAAATATCCTGGTGGCAGCAGAAAGTTGTAAAAGCACAGAGTAGCAGTGGTGAGTACACATAAATCTGTAGCATATGAACCAAGATGTCTGGTATCCTATTGACTTGTGTCACAAGTTAGAGTTCCCAAGAAGATCCCTCATGTCCAAGCAGGGCTAAACTCACTGTAAAGTCACCTCCTCAGTGGGAGCCCTAGCAGAATTTCCTTCTTTTGAGATCATTCTCCTCCTCTCAGATTTTGATTGTAATTGACCAAAAGCCGGTGGCAATTACAGATAGTCGCATGAGCGTGCATGCTCACACAAACTCCCCAAAATCCATCTGTATCAAGGTCTTTTTCTGCAGAAACCAGCCTAATACTCTTGCAAATGCAAACATATCTGCCCCAGATGAGTGGAGTGGAGTGCTGTTCCTTCCTGTGTGAAGAGTACTCAGTCGCTGGGAATCTAACACCCATCTACAAGTGATGAACTCAAGTGCTTTAAAATGCATTGCCAGGGATACAAATAAAAAGCCAGAATGAGTTCCTTCACTTTACAAGCAGTGATAAATACTGTAGAAGCCACTTAATTAGTCTATGATAAATTGCATGCCCAATTAATTGTGATGACTGCCTAGGGGGCAAAACCCAACTCGAGG
The DNA here is from genome assembly GCA_035584735.1 of Pseudotriccus pelzelni. Taxonomy (NCBI): domain Eukaryota; kingdom Metazoa; phylum Chordata; class Aves; order Passeriformes; family Tyrannidae; genus Pseudotriccus; species Pseudotriccus pelzelni. Next base: position 63,135,279 of record JAWMRA010000130.1, read on the forward strand.
CAGTCTGATGACTCCAGAGTAATGGCACACTTTAGTGAACATTGGAGAGTCTCTTCCCATGTCCTTTCTGCATTTGTTGGTAGCTGAATCACAACAGTTAACTGCTAGGGATGTACTTCTTTGATCTATCTTTGACCCAATTTGACACAATTTGTTCTTCATTTTATTCTGGTTAAAAGAATCAATATTAGCATAATACAGTGTTTCCCAGTAGCAGTGCATGTTTATACCATGGACTTAAAATGCAATTAATGAAATATTCAATGAGTGCAATGGGCTTTCTTATCCCTCAGAGCAGTAGGTGGGAACTGGGAGGAAACACATTAAAGGTGAAGGAGTTATCTGAATGTTAAATCAACGTAGATCTGAAAGCCGTGCTTCAAAAACATATGTACAGAGCCTGTGGAGCATGACCATTAAAAGCAGGATTGTACCTGTTTGAGCAAAATGGTAGTTTTAAAATGTTTTTTTCTAAACCAATGGCAGGGACCATGTAGACATTGCTCTGTCAGTTTTAAAACAGTAAATGACTTCACAGGGCAGAGTCAGGTCCCAAATGTGCCATCTGCCTGGTTGCGGTTTGTTTACTTTATACATGATTGAGTGTAGTGCTCATCTCGGTTCCTTTTACATAATGATGTTATGAGAACCACATAATTAATGTTTCTAGTATTTAGGAGATAATGACATGCAAAAGGAGAGACAGAAATGTCTGATGCTTAAGTAGAAACTCTTTAAAATGCCCAGTATAAGCCCATATTTATTCTATGATATCTAACCTATAATTTAATATATATGATATTTAGGATTAGCTTGCATTAATAATAAAGGTTGTTCATGGGCCTTTCCTGGGATTTTAATGAGTAGGTGAAACAGACCCTCTTGGCTATTTTTTTTTTCCCTCACACATTTTTTTTTATCCCAGAGGTTAATTTCCAAAACTTCTCAAAATTTCAGCAGGAAGCAGAATAAAGTGACAAATAATCAAGATAGGCAAAAATATTTCACTTTATTTCAGGAGCTGAAGAATTTCCTGCAAATCTCATGAAAAGTGTGTTCTGGAAAACATATCTGGGGTTTTTTTCAGACCTTCTACTCCTTCAAGCATCTGAATGCTTGTACTCGTGCCCCTTATTTCTTCTACAAATGTGGAGCTTATACTCTTGCCCCTTCTTATTTGGAAAGTTAACCTCTCTGTAAATGGAACTAGAGTCTGAGCAGAAACATATGGAGAAAAGACGTGTTGTTCTTCCATGAAAAGTTATGAAGTGGAGGTGAAGAATGTGAGCTTAGTGGGGGAAGAGGAGGTCAACGAGAAATTTGTCCCTGTTTCAAATATTTTCTCATCATAGACTAGATTGGGCAACGTTCTTCCCAGGTCAGGATCATGGAAATGTGTCTCCGATGATTTGAGTTTAGCCTCTCTCGGGATGGATTTCTGTTGGGAATTCTCATATTTCTTAGTGATGTTTTAAATTGCAAATGTTCAGATAAAGAACGCCATACATTCACGAGAACCAAGTTCTACTGACTCCTGTAGCAATGCACAAAGCTGATGTCTGCTATTAAGAAAGTCCTTTACAGGAATAATTTTGAAGTGGCGTTATGCATTATTAATGGAGACAGATCTGATGGTGAAGCAAACCACATTTGGCAGCAAGAACATTTACTAAAAATGTCATTAAAGAATTTAGGCTGTACACTACCAAGTATTTTGTAACTCCCTTCACTGACTTCTTGGCCTCTCTTTTTCTTTCATGTCTGGTAAGTAGCTTGAGGTGGTTGATGAACACTGGAACTGAGGAAGTCTGGCTTCTAGCTGCTGTTTGTCTAAAGGTTTTTGGCTTTGACACCTAAGAAGAAGGAAGTTCTAACCCAGCCCGTGCCTCATTTTGTGCATTTAGAACTTTCCTAAGGCTTCTCTTTCATGTAGGTTTTATGATGTCAAGAAAAAAGTAGAGTTTTTACCATAATCAATTCCTCAGTGGATGTAAATTTACAACTTTTTTTTCTGATAATGAGGGCCTATTTCCAAAATTTAGAAAATTTGAGATGTCTTCTAACCTACCCCAGAAGAATTTACATCAATACAAGTAGAAATATTTTTGCTAAAATCTCCCACTAAATGATAAAGAAAAATAGAAAATCCAATAGGTTTTAATATTCATTTATAATGATGCCACAGGACTAATTTCTTAGAAACCCCACCTAAAAAGGGAAGCCATGTAGGATGTATTTCATCAAATACTACAGTGTCATCTTTGGGGAAAAAAATAGCTTAATTCTTACATCTCTTAACTGGGTGGCATCTCTATTTGAAATGCTGAGGCAGTGAAATAAAATAGTTATATTTGGAACAAAATGCAGCCTCAAAGACTGGCTTACTGGGACAAGAAGTTACCACCCAGATGATCTCTGGGACAGACTGGAATAATCAGAAATATAAATCCTGTTTATATAGCACTCTATTTTATTTAAAAATAGGTAAGATGATCCCATTGTAGTTTTGAGATTTACTGATATCACAACACAATACAAGTACCTAGAGGGTTTTTTTGCCATATCACTGAATATTCGTTATAAATAAATAGCCCCACGGAGCTGGAATGAGAAAATGAGGAAGTATTTTGAATTAAGGGAATATTAACCTTCTGTACCTGATATCAAACAGATATAAGTAAAAAACAAACAAACAAAAAAACAAAAACAAAAACAAAACAAAAACAAACAAACAAAAAAAAACACATAAAAAACCAAAACCCATACATATATATATATATATAATTTTTTTTCCACTGCTTTTTATTTATCCATTGGATGGCTCTGCAAGGCCTGGCATTGAGCTCTCTACCCACTGAATTTAGGGGAAGAACCTGTAAGGCTACGTGGTCTGAAGCTGGACATCTTCAGTTAGGACTGTGAGCTAGCATTAATGATCTGTAGATTCTATGATCTTGATTGCCAAAGGTAAGGAAGTTTTAATCATGGACTTTCCCAACTCCTTAGGGACTGATGAAGGCACAAGGTATTTCTTCCAGCAGCTCTGTGACTTTCCCAGATAGACGAAGTGCCTCCCTTTTCCTTATGGCCTACGAGCAGACCTTTCCTTACAGGTAGGTCCCAGTTTTTTCAGTCTCATTGGGATTTGGTGTTGGCCTCGTCTAAACCCTCTCTGGAGCTGATTGAAGCTGCTACATTGAATACCATCCTATCCTTGGGGAGGCTTCATAGGGACAGGAAGGAGTGGGTGAAACATGTCTGAGAGTCTTCCTGAGGAAGGGTTCAGTTCGATCTACTTTTCATCAAAGTACTTAATTAACTGTTATGGCAGAGGGAGATAAAAGAAACGTGGCACTGCTCGAGTAAGGACAACCAAACTGGGACCAGCTCCAGGGGCTGCCCACCTTTACTAGGTAACCCTAGTTACTGGTGGGTGTTTGCAGGGAAATGACACCTGCACCCACACCTTGTAGAGTCCAGGCTGATGTTCTTCATCCAACCAGGGCAGACAGACCCTCACCCTGAGCAGAGGTGATTTAGGGGGGTTAGGCAGGAGTAGAACTGATGGGGATTTACAAAATGTAAATGTTTTCAGTGGCAGATGAAAAGAGGTTGGTGAAAGCGTTTGGCTGAGGAGTGAAATTTGAGCAAATGCACTCCAAGCCTACAGTCTATTCAGGGGGTTAAATCCCTCTGTGGATATTGGCCTATATAGAGAGCCGCTGGACTGTGCTTTTACATAAGATCCTAAGTGACTTTGTAAGCCTTCAAGCACTTCCAAATCCTTCACTTTCAATAACAGTGCTCTTTGCACTAAAAATTTAGTATATAAAGCCATATCATAGACTGGGGTTTGAATATACTCAGGAAAGTTCCACATAATGGCATCTTAATGCCCAGACAAATGCAAAATTAATATACTGAAAATCTCTGGCAGCAGCAAAAGTAAAAGCAGTACAATTTTTTTAATGTTTTGTTGGGTTTTTTTTAATAGCAAGCTCTACTTTTGAGACAGGCAGAGGAAAATCTTCTCAAGCTGTAAGCTCAGCGTCCCCAGAGTGAATAGGGTTCAATGTAGCATGGATAATTTGTTTGCTTTGCAATTATTTTCCGTCAGTGGAGACAAATTGATTTGTACAATAAAATTGACGGTCACTGCAAGGCAGCTGGCTTTCTAAAGTGTAAAAGAATTTGACTAGGTTAAGTGAGTACGAAATTTTTGGAGTACTGGGATGTCCTTTCGTACTGGTAAAACTTGCAACAATTTTAGGGCTTGCCAGTGATTGCTATGTGAAATTCAATATCAGAGAATGGCAGAATAGTTATTCTTAGTACCACTGTAAGCAGGGCTGTTGCCAGTTTATTAGTGGCCTGCTTTGAAAATTATTTCCACCAGAACAGAAATCAAAATGCAGGAAAAGAAACTGATAGTACAGCAGATGAACAGGTAGGAAGGAAATAGCAGTGATTGCCTCCAAACTGCCATCTTAATTATTAAGGGAAATTAGATATTTAACATGATCCAGAGTCAGGAATGCTAGGCAACAATAGTGTTTCTGGCAGAGAAAAACAAGTAAAAATATCTTATTTGTAAAACAGGAACATGATCAAACAGTGAGTATTTCCAGAAAATGCTGGTAGTGGAAACATAGAAGAAATTACCAATATGTGCTGCAACTGGAATATTTGGATGTTTGTCCAAATAAAATTATTTAAAGCTCATAATAATGAAAAAGCTATTGGCATTCATTCTTTCGCTTTTCAAAAAACAAAGACTTGGTTTGGCCTCTCTAAAGGCCTGACGAAAATTTATTGCGTGCATGATGAAATGCTAAGTGTGATTAAGAATGCTGTAGTACCTGGTAGCTGCCTGAAATAAGGCTTTGATTCCATTTTTCACAACAGTGGGCTAATCAGGACATTCTGTCATATTCAATCTAAAAGCTGAATATGCCCCAGAAAAATGTTGGACCTAAAAGCTCAGTAAATTGCCTCAGTTAAACTTCACTTGGATGTTTCAAGTGTTAAACCTCATTGCAGACATCAGGATTAGATTAGTGATACTGTCAGTTTTGCAAAAGCCCAAAATCAGCACTAAGTAAAGTAGAAGTTTGCTGAGACGGGCCAGTTTCTCTTTATTCAAACTTAAAGGACCTGGGAAAAGTTGATATTGTACAGTTCAAGGACATTTGATTGGGCTCAACACGTAAACTACACAAAGTGCTCCAAGCACCGATCAAAGTGCAGTTCTGGGGGCCAGTGGCATGATCTTTAGGTGTGAGAAAAAAAAGTTTTGAGGAGGAAGGTCACATGTTTGAAGGTCCAGACAATCAGGCTTTGGCTTGACCTCTCTGCCTATCTTGGAGCAGCTCCCCCCAGCTACTCATGTGAGTGGGGTTCAGAGGTTACCAATTACTTAGAGAGGCTGAGAAAGTTGTATGGAGCTGCTCTCAGCTGCCATTTCACATTAGCTTCAGGCCACTTGCAGGTAGGCCGTGGTGCTTAATGCTTCACTGCTGGTCACCGATGTTTTTCAGTTCTCTCAGCAGCGACACCATCTCCCTGTCCTGCCAAGCAGCTCCTCGCGCCTGCCCTATGGCACAGCACTCCAGCTGCCCATCCCCACACATCTGTGCATCACATAGCTGCACCTCCCACTAAATGAAGGTGGTTTTAATTGCCTAACTGCTGACCAGGTAACATTTTTCTCCCCTTTTTGTTGTTTTTTTTTTCATTTTTTCCTCCCCCCCCCCCAAAGATTTCAAAGACATCAACAGAAATGAGCAAAACGCTTTAATTGGTTGCAGGTATTGAGATGATTAGAGTGATTCCCGACAACTTTTTCTTACAAATCTTAAAATAATATATATGTCTGCACATACTTCATTACTAGCAAATTAAGCAAGGATGACTTGTAAGCTTATAGCAGAAGTATACAAAAATACCTTCAGTAAGTCTTGCAAGTCATAGTAAAAATCCTGAATCTTATACAAAAGCTCTTAATTTAAGAGCTTATGTAATTTTCCAACTTTAGAAGCTAGAATTACCCTTAGAAGTTATCTGGGCGGGGACAGATTGTATGAAACGTGCTCCCTGGGAGAGTTCTCATGCTTTCTTCTGAATCTGCTCTCTTGGGTAGTGACAAACAGGATATTGAACTACCCAGGACTCTGGTTTGATCCAGTATGGAAAGTCCTATTCTTTCCTTTTCACAAATAGGATTTGGGAGTTTGGAGTTTTTGCTTTGTGGAAATCACAAAACTGAGAATGATCACACTTCCCTAATGCAAGGCATATTTTCAGTTTAAAAACAAGCCAGTTTCCTTTCAGAAATAAGTCTGGGGTTTATTACACATCCTTTAACTTTCCCTGGAAAATGAGTACATTTCTGCCTGGAAATATTTACAGAAGTGAAGGAATTTTCAAGGAAATTAAGTGAGCCACTTTGACTTTACAGTGAAATGCAAGAGCAGCCCAGCCTTAGTTTGTGAATGTCTTATTTCACGTATATTGCCATCATATATATTCAGATTTGCTGTGGGATTATTTTAGTTTGGTTTTGTTTTCTCTTCCTCTTACCGGTTAATTCAGCTTTAGGGTGAAAGGTGGTATGTGTTAATGTTTCACCAAGCTAGTATGTGGTGTCCATAACTTTTTGTGTGCCATATACAGCTATGTGCTTACTGGAAACTTGTTTTCCACATAGCAAACAGGCAAGAATAAGGAGTAACACTTTCAATTTCTGGACAATAGAGTTGGAATATCCTGGTCACATGGCATGTCATGCTACATGGCACAGGTGTTGGCATATTTAGGGAAACATTTGCTACATCCTAAGTTTTTTCAAAAGCTAACCTTTTGTCTTTCTTTGATAATGACATTTATTCCTCAATAAAAAAACTTTCCTTCCTTGTAGGGTTTTTTCTTAATATCATTTTATTTTTTCATCCTTTTACATTTACCTTTCATTTACCATCATGTCTGAAAATTGTCATTCCTTATTTGTCAACACATAAGGCTGCAAAATTTACAGATAGGCCTTTTGGTATGCTTTACAATCTTATCTATTGGTATAGACTGAGAATTACAGCAGAGTTTCTAAGACTGAGGTAAAAAAATACCAAGAATCAATTGAAACAAATGAATAACCTACTAATGACAGCTTGTAGGCAAGGCTGAAGGGAATCTTAGAGGCTGAATCTGTTCCTGCTACATGTAGCTGGGGTTTTGCCACTGGTATTAATGATATTAGACCAGATTCTAGGTTGGCAATGACATTATTATGCAAGGACAATCTGTGAAACTTGCCCATGCATCTTGTATTAAGAAATTAATCAAGGACATTGCTTTTCTTTTAAAACACTAAATACTAACTGAAATCCTGGCTCTGACTTATGTCACTACAGAGGCTCCTTTTTAATATACAGATACATTAGAAATGTTCCAGTTTGTTCTGCTTTGGCATTTTTGTTACGACTTACTTAGCAAGTGAGGATGAGTAGGATAGAAACCATTTGTCATTTAGTTTTTAAGTATTAATTTCCCTCCCCCCTCAAAATCCCACTGTTAAGAAAACCATAACTTGATAACCTTTTGAGAATTTAATGCTGTCATTGTGAGTTTAGTAAAAAAAGTGTTATGCCCCAGTTCATTCAGCGGTTTTAGGGGAAGGTTGTGTTATTCGCTCTGGGCAGTGCACAGGAGGAATAACAAAATTTTCAGGAGGTTCAATAACAAACATTTACTTGCAAATTTTAGAACATGAATGTAGAATAAGGTACTTGGCATATTTTAAAACAACATCCAGACAAAGTATGACACTTCATAAACTTTAACTTAACATATTAAACTTAGCCAACTTTAGCCTATCCAGACAAAACAAGGCATTTACTTGGGCATTGAATGGAATTTTTTAGTGTGCCTTATATTTCAAGAAAAGCAGTCAGGAGAAGAAAGGGAGAAAAGGAGGAAGGGAAGGTTTGGGAAGGTTTGAGAAGGGAAGGTTTGGGAAGGGAGAAAGAAAAAAGAAAGAAAGAAAAAGAAAGAAAGAAAGAAAGAAAGAAAGAAAGAAAGAAAGAAAGAAAGAAAGAAAGAAAGA
>JAWMRA010000130.1:63143476-63263590 GCA_035584735.1 Pseudotriccus pelzelni
AAGAAAGAAAGAAAGAAAGAAAGAAAGAAAGAAAGAAAGAAAGAAAGAAAGAAAGAAAGAAAGAAAGAAGAGAGAGGGAGGGAGGGAGGGAGGAAGGAAGGAAGGAAGGAAGAGAGAAGAATAGAAGGATGCCACCATGTGTGGATCCAGCACTAAGACTTGATTGTTACAATTTATATGTTTGTTATCAAAGAGATGGTGGCAGTCTTGACCTGTCAGGGGTGGGAGAGGCCCAAGAAACACAAAGTTCTATGGCTTAACGTACGTTCAGGTTCAGTTGGGAATGCCCAGGTACCTCTGCTGAACAAAGATTGTTGTGGTCACCCTGTGGTGTTCACGCCCTCTGAACCTGGGCTGTTACCTTGCACATCCTCAGCAAGGCACCTACCGCTTTTGCAAATGTCCAATTGTTTGAGCCACTAACCATTAACATTCCAGCCTCCCACAAGGAGTGGGTTTATAACTTGATATAAATGGAATTGTAGCCTCTTACCTGGTTTGTGGTTAGGAATATTCAATCACATTCACAGAGAAAAAGACCAAGCATAGGCAATACTCAAAAAGGTGAGGGCATGCTAGTCAGTGGAGTTTTTAGGGATGGTGGGTTTACAGTTATCCAAATTGCAATGTCTATAGCTATTATATAGGATAATGTAATCAATATCTTCCAACAGGATTATCAATAAAAGATGAAGGAAGTGTAAGGATGATTTTTGAAGCATTTTGACCCCATTTTGTGCAAATTTGTCCCTCTTCAGAAATATTTTTGAATTTCAATCTGCACTATCAAAAGGCAATTCAAAACATTGCATAAATTTCAGGAAGAAAAATGCAGAGAATACTAGGGAGTAGAATGGAAAAGATGCCTGAAAAATGAAGGGCTTACAGAGGAGATTTTACAGCTCATTATTCACTTGGGTTAAAGTAAGAACAGACAGTTTGCTGCAAAGAAGGATAATGGGAGAGAATTGGCTGAAAATGTGGAGAAAAAGATTGGAGGTTTGGATGCAGGAGGAAGAAAGCTACAGGAAGAAAAGAGGAAGTGCATGAAACTTGAGATGTATTTTTGAGGAGCATTAGAGGCACAGACCCTAAAATACAACAAGTAAAGATCCAAATTAAATTCTTGACAATAGAGAGAAAACATTACTTCTATCTGTTTTACATTACCCTCTGTTAAACAAAACATTTATTACATTATATGCCCTATTATGCATGAACTCAGTGTTGAAAGTAATACTACTGTAAAATATTTTTTTGTGTTTAATATAGGAACATTTTTTACTCCTTTATTTAAAGTTATTTCGTATAAAAGAGAGAAAGTGCAATCCAGGCTTTTCTGAGTAGTATTTGGAAAACCAAACCAACCAAACCAACCAGAAGTGTGACATTCAAAATGCTTTAATGTTATAAGTTTAACACCACCATCATTAACGTAATGAAAACCCTTTTATGCCCTGTGTGAAATTTGGTGTGTTTTTAAGAATACACTTTTAACTTCAGTCAAAAATCCCAGTGCAGCACAGAAGCAAAGACACATGTTGCAGAGAGGAATGTTTCTAGCAGAAGTGTCAGCAGTAGCTAGTATGGGAGGATTTGGAATTTTAGACTGAAACTGTTAAGGGGGACTTCATGAATGCAGCTGCTTATCTATGAGAAAAGCCTGAATATACAAGGAATTTTTAAACTGTCAGTTGTAAATGTAAATACTAGACCCAGTTTCGAGATCTTACAGAGATTCTGCAGCAATGTTCTGGATGGCTGAAGAAAAGCCATAGAGTACAGGGAGAACAGAAGAGTACATTTTTGCCATGTGTATTGAAAATTTATCTTTTATCAGTGAAAATTACATAGCTGAGCAATGCCAAAAGTTATATTAATTGTTAAAATTTTTTAAATTATTATTAACACTACTTTTGAAATATACTTATTGAAATGTCTACTGTACCCCTTCTTTTCATTAATATCCTCACCATGTCATCTGATCCTGGTTACTCTAATGCAAGTAAAAAAATAATCACAGTGGGCAAAGCACAGCCAAAAAGGTCAAAGTAGGGCAGACTCCTGAATGATTCCGTGTCTTAGATGGGTGACTGAATCATGTTGGGAGAGCCAGGGAAGGTTTTATTTGATTTATCAGAGTGAGGAATTTGGATGGCATCAAGCTTCAGATCAAATGGAGTCTTTGAAATATCAGCTTTACCAAATTTGTTGCACCTCACTGAGACATGCTGATAGCAGCCAGACCACGTAAAATTGCATTTCAATAGAGACTGGCTCATTTTAAAAACACCAGTGAGCTACAGGAAGAGAGCAGCAGGGGAAAGAGGAGAAAGGTTGAGCAGACTGAAGCTCTGATCTAACTTCTTGTCATGTATAGATGGGGTGAAAAATGATGCCATGCACACCCTGGGCTTTTCAGTCACATTGGCACACAGAAAACACGACAGACTATAACATCCTCTGTGAATCTGAAGGTCGATGCAGCAACAATTTCAGAGAAATTTCCAGCTCCTGAACAACACCACATAGATCTGATTTCTGCTATTTCTCAGGAGCATTATGATGACAGGAAAACTTATTAAATGGGATAAACAGATGCAAAATAAAGCATATGTTTCTATCACGAGATTTGAAATCAAGACATCTGGGTTCAGCTCCCAAGTCTTCTGTAATACTGAATGCATTACAATGAAGTAAATGTCTCAGATGCTCATCCATCCAAGTGGTTAGTGCTCCCTCACTGCTGTCTTTTGTCAGTTGTCTTTTCACTGAAGTATTTTTGTCTACTGTCGGATCTTTAGCAGCAGTGTTCTATTTAACTGCAATGTTGTATTATATAAAATAAATGTTAAATTTTAAATTTTAAAATTTTAAAAGAGCAATATCTAAAATTTTCTTTCTCTTAATTTTGAACATATATAAAGATGAACTCCTGCCTTGGGAATTAACACGATCAAATGTAACACCAAGTTCTTCTTCTACACGCTTCACCACACTAAAGAAAGGTTAAGAATCATTCAGGTGAATAAGACCCCTCCTCATGCTGCAAAATCTAAACTTGCTTATTTGAAGCAGTCATAAAAGTATATTTTTTCCTTGATTAAGTTTATATTTTGTCAAAGTATTCACTATTTTGTTAAAAGAGAATTTTGTAAGGGGGGGCTGATTTCAGCAAGAATCTTGCTTCTTTTTGCCATGTGCAGTCTATATCTAGTGTTTCAAGCAGGTTTTATTGTTTTTCTTGGTTTTCACTGGTAATAACTAGCTAAGCAGAAACAGACCTGTGATGACAGTAATATGTTACAGTGGGTACTACAGAAGGTGGAAAAGAGTCACAAGGAAGGCAAGTGGGGAAGGGGGAAGTGGGCAGATACAGCCAAACTGCTCTTTTCTGAAGCATTCCCAGGTTCAGAACAGTGTAATGGGATCCATCCCAGGATATTTTAGCTCCTTTCTTGGCAGGAAGAAACCATTCACATATAGTCTTATAGTTCCTAAATGCACAAAAGATGTAGCTATTTTCAGCAGCCTCAGCAAGGACCTGTGAATTTCAGCAGTAACACACAGAGTTTAAGAGTTTGTGTTTTTTTACGAATGTTTGCTCCCCTTTGGTGTAGCTGCTTAACCTTGTTCAAGCATTTCACTTTTCCTCTACTTGTTTTACCTTGACACTTTTTCCTACCTTCTTCTCCTCTGTAAGAATTCTCATCCCTTTTTTCTCTCTCATGTCTTCTGCCAGGTGTGACCTGGGTTGAATTCAGGGGATCAGATCGACTGGGATGCTCAGATTACTTTGGAGAGGCAAAGATGAAGTTGTATACTGGAAAATCCTTACGCAGTTTTGATAGCAGTGGTTGCTCCAGCTCTGCCATTTGAGAGGCTTCTGTCTGTAGCTGCATGTCATGGACATCTTTCTGGATATCACTGTCCTCCCAGCGTCAGCTGAGCATCCATTGTTAGCACTGCAACTTCTTCCACAGCTAAGAAGTCAAGACTCCAAAACTGTCCAGAAAATCCTTTTTTAGCATATAGCAGCCATAGCTTTCTCTGCCTCTGTGGTTCTCCAACATGTTCTTCCTGCAGCTCAGTTTGGCTTTTGGCTTCCCTCATCTCTCCTCAACAGTCACCCCCTGCCTTGCTCTCCTTCTGATGGAAGTGGTTATGCCCTGTAGCAGAGATTTTTAAGGATTATCCTCTACCCCTGCTGGCTAGGCCAGACAGGAGGGCAATTGCTGGGAGTAGCTGTCTCCTTCCCAGCTGATGCATTGTACTTGCTTTCTCTTTTATGTGTGCTGGCATGATTTGCAATGTGTTACTTCAGTTGCAGTCGTGACTAAGGCTAATAAAATGCTATTATGGTTAATTATATTCACTGGTGAGGCACTTAAACTTTACATGAAATGGCATCCCAGTAGGCTTGAGTTTTCATAACACATGGCAGTTGGAATGGCAAGGTTTTAAAAACCATGTAATTTCATTAGAGTAACAAGACAATCACTTTAGTATTTTTTTTAATGACAAGACTGGATGATGTGAGGGACACATACATCTGGCAGAGGATATCCCAGCATGCTTCAAGCACTTGCAGTTTTAATAAGCACTTCTCAGCACCTCATGCTTATGAGGCAGTGTTCATTCATGCTCATTTCCAGAACTGACTTTTATTGAAAATTTAAGAAAAAAAGATAGGTGTGTGAGACTGCTGCAAATTCTCTTCAAGCCATTGGAATGTCCTATTGCATACCAGGGAGCACTTCTCTCTTGACACTGTGGACTAGAAGAAATTTATTCCATAGTGGTCTCCATGCTACTACTTTCCAAGCTAGCTCCACTAGACTACCTTTCCCACCTGTAGGGTACCTCAGAAAATTATTTTGGGACAACAAGTTGTTGATGAGATGCCCTAATGTTAATCTACTGTAATTAGCTTGAGTCTAGTTAAAAGTATTTATTTATGGAATCCAAAACAGTTTTACAAAGGTTTACAGGGATGCAGATGACTGTAAATAAAATCATGTTTATCTACAAGATCAAGTCAGGGAGACCTGGCTCCTCTCCATACCTAGCTGCATAGGAGTAGATGTCCTGTAATCCATAGCACTAGGGATTTTGGTTGTGCACACTTCAGAAGGCATTTACAGGAAAGATTCTTCAGTTTATGATGTGGATAAATAAACTTTTTCTCCTCTTTACCTGAGGTTTGTTAGAGGCTTCATGCATGTTCACATTTTATTCCTTTTTAGGAATTTTTTTATTCCTTTTTTTGACTTCTGTTTGAAAGATAGTTCTGAACTGCCAGGCTGAAAATTTTTCTCGATGTTTTGGAAATAATCACTGTATCTTTGGCAAACTCAGTGTTTGACAACAATTCTGGCAGATCTTTGCCTGTAGAAAAGCTAATTTACCTGATAAAGTAATTTGCAAGTACCAGACAAACTCTCCCTGTTCTCCAGAACATAAGCTCATGTTAATATGCAATTAGAAATGTATTTTACAGAAGGCAGACTGCTACTGACTCCTAGCTGAAATTATATAAGATGACAAATAACCACTACAAAGTGTTAATCTCCAGCGTGGCACATCTCCGACACACAGTCTGGATTCTTTGGATATACTGTAATAAATGCTCTTAAACACTGTTCCAGTGGAATTTATATCAGTTATCCAATATAATCTGTTGAACAGTTTTTGGTGTCAGAGTTTCAAGTGGTACAAAGCAGGTCTGTCAATCGAGACTGCTCAACAGATATGCATGGAAAACACAAAGAAGGATTTAACAGGAGAATTAAATCCTGTGGATCAGATTGTGTTTTTAGGGAATATGGAAGCACAGGATTAGTTAAATACATAAGTGAAATAGAGGAAAGCTGTAGGTGTTCTCCCTGGGCACTGGGGATTAGGGAAGGCAAACACTGAAATAGCCAGGTGAAGCAGGTTAGTGGCATGAACTTTGAAGAACAAAATTAGCAGAAGGACAGGAAAAACAGACTGAAGGGGAAAGGGAAGTAAAAGCTCTTCCCCTGCCAGCACAGCACAAGAGGTAAAGGTGGGAAGGACCAAGAGCAGGAGAAGAGTTATGGACACTGACAGCTTGGAGACCTCAGAAGCACTGAGATAGTCACCAGAAGATGAATTTGTGGTGAATCATCTCAAAGTAAGAAATCAGAAACGTCTGTTGATTGAGGAATAAAGGAAAGCTGTCTTGCTTTTAGTTTCCCTAAGCTACATTTTGCCCTTTTAATGGGTGACTTCAGGGCTTATTAAAAAGCAAAACCAGTAACACCGACTTGAGGAACACAAAATGTGAGCAGCTGTTATGCAATCTCTCATGTGTGTCATTCTGTCCTGGTACCTTCCATGTCTGATGTGACCTATAATAAGAACTCTTCTGAACTTTCACTTCTGAGCTCCTTTTTAACCACAGACTGCAGCAGTTTGGGACTGTGTGATAATTTTGTGACGTTCGCAACAGGAGACCAAGATTAAACTGCTAAATTCCTTTTAATAACAACCAAACATAGGATGCAAAGTGTCTAGAGGAAATCTAACTTGCCAACTCTTCTCTTAAAAATATTATTTGCTAAGAAGCAATCCACAATTTATATATCTACTTTCCTTTAAAACATTTCTTTAAAACAAAAAAAGTACCAAATCTTGGCAGAGGTTTTTGGATAAAATGTAGAACATATATTATGAGCAGATTTTTACAGTATGTTTCCATGTTATTTTTGCTATGTACTCCAGACCTATAGATCATATAAAATAATATATTTCCCCTTTATGTATGGAAAATAGTCATCACCATTACACTTTCATTAAAGCCAGAGGAAAAAAAATTCCAGTAGAGTTCAGTATAATAGTTCCAAGTGAAGAAACAGTTCAGTCTTGATACTGTGAAGGTAGCATTGCCCAAGACTGACATTCATAGTACAAATAAGCTTAACAAATTGAATCATCTGGATACTTATTCACATTTTCAATATTTTCTAGTTACTTTGTTTCCAAACACCATTTTAACAACTCCAAAGCAAATCTCTTCAAGCAAACGTGGGTACTTCTTAAGCTCTTTCCTTTCTTTCCGCTGCAACATAAGATCAATTTTTAAAGTGAGTTTAGAGATCAGTGGGTGCAGGTTTCTGAAGAAGAACAATGAGCAAGTGTGGAGCACAGGATATTTTTGAACCTTTTGAGCATGCTTGTATCTTACAAGCATTCTAGTTTGTCGATGCTTTCTTTTTCTGTCCTACTACATTCATTGTGTGCTGCCACGGTTCAGGTCCATATGGACTATCATACGGATGCTGATAGAAAAATCCTCATTTCACAAATAAACCACAAAAGGAAGTAAAAAGAGTAAAGATTCTCTCCTAACTCATAGAGGGCAAATTATAGAGGCCAGACAAGGATAATAAATGTGTATGATTGACAGCTGACAGTACGCCAGCAAAAATTTCTCTCCCCCTTAGGATATTGTTTTGATTATCTTTGTCGATTTAATACTTTATGGAACTACAGATTTTTTTTTTGTCTGTATGGATATTTTTTGAGGGGTGGGGGGGTTGCACTTGTCAATTTCATATCAAAATAGGGTGGATAGACAGAGAAGTGAAATGTAAACAACAGCTCCAGGTTTGTTTTTCTCTTTGGGCTGTTGGGGGATGTTTTTGTACATGAAGGTTAAAAGAGCACAGTAATAGACTTCATCGCTTCTTAAGGACATTTGGCCAATGCTCCAGTACAATTCAGATGATCGCAGTGTTGTTACCTGGTTTTGTATCTCAGAGTCAAAAAGGTCTTTTCTGAAGTTTGACTGCTAGACAGCATAATGGGCTTACCTATTTATGATACTTGGAGTCTGCATATTTGCCTAGAAATTTGTGTGCAGTTTCCATCCGTGAATCCATCGCTTTGCTGCATTTCTATCCACTTGGGCGTTGTCTGTTTTATACACCTATAAAGTTTTTGTGAGCATGTCCTGATCTCCATGTCACCTGACACCCAAACGGTGAGTGTCCTGATCATGCTGGGATGACCAGTCCATGGGATTGTCCTCAGGTTCCACCAGTCCCAGCCATCATGACTTCCTATCCCTCACCAATGGTACTGCTTTCTTGGAATAGCAGCAGCTGGTCAGACTTAGGGTCCTTATCCCCGTTTGTCTTCTGGCTACCCTTTTCGCTCATCAAAGGCTTGTGACTGGCAAGATGGGTGAAATAATTAAGTTTTTTCTGCTGCAGTTGTGCTTGAAATGCACCAAAGAACAAATCATAAACAAAACAAGCCTGTACTGTGGAATTTTGCAGATATGACTCCAAATGCACTGAAGGGACAGATCTGTTGAGTCAGTTATGCCTTTTGTAGAAAAATAATCAGTTTTCCTACTGGAATCAGATTTATTTTTTTTTTAAACAGTTCTTTGTTTTTACTTCAATGGCCCCGTCTCAAATGTTCTTGTTTTGCAAGTAAAAGGTAATGCTCATCTCTCAAAGTCAGCTCTGAATGTTGATGCTTTTTTTCCCCACAACATTAATATCAGGAAAGAGGGCTCTACAGGTCAAACAGTTTTATTTGTGTAACTACTAATTTCAGATCACAACTTCTGTGACAGAGAAGTCCATTGTCTTTGGTAGGATAACACCACTGTTATTGATTGGAACTCACTGAAAAGTTCTGTAGATGATGATTTGTAAAGTATGTCAGTTTATTCTATTGAATAAGCTTTAGAGTAGGAAAGGGTGGGTGCACATCTTCCTGACTATGGATCTAGGAGGGACTACCTTTACCCCACCTCTGGTCTATCTACACCAAAGTTGAAGTAGGGTAAGGCTGTAAGGACAGACTCACATTGAATTGTACCACTTTGATCTCAGTATTTTTATACAAAGGGAGGCCTCTGATAAAAAAGGAAAATTATATAAAACACTTTCTAATGTTTATAGAAATGATGAGTCTCAGTAGAAAAGTGCCTTGTGAGTTAGTTTCTTTGAGAGAACAATGTGCTATTAGAAGAATGATGAAAACTTACACTGCACAGTTTCACATCAGGTTAATTTATATGCAGAGGTTTTGGCTTGGTTAGCTGAGATGGAGGTAGGTGCTTGAATACCTTGCAGACATGTAGTCTTGGAGTTTAATCCTTTAAAAATATGTCCAAGTAGCGTTTCATACAGGCACGTTCCCACTGAATGCAGTGAGGTTACACTTACACATATGTGATTTGGTGATTTTTTTCACACAAAAGGTGATCTGGGTAAATTCTGACTAATCCACTAGGCTCTGAAGAAGGATATATGAAGTTTTCTTCTGTCTAAAGTACTATATGCACAATTTTTCTATTGATATGCTATTGGACGTCTTGTATCCTTGTAAAGAAAATGTTGTCTCCTTTTGTGCTCTTAGACCTTTTCTGTCTGCCCTATGCCCACTTCTTTGTGTTTGAGGATGACCCTGTGTCATTTTTCTTTACTTACTGTGTGTAAAGGCAAATAATAATACTTGTCAATTTATCTGTGGCTTTCTCAGCTGCATAACTAATGCTCTTCTGCTTCATAGGACATCTTTGCTTTCTGTAATTATAGTTCTGCTTATGCCCTTGAGGAAGAACATCTGCTGCTTCCCACTCATGAGTTACACTTCATCCTCTCATTTCCTCAGCGTTATTCTGCACCATAGTGATATGGTGGTCTCTGATGCCCTTTGCAGAAATTTTCCCTGGTGATCTGTATAGCAAGGTCCTCAGTCATCCCCTTGCCTTCCTCTTTTTTATCAGTCTGTTGTGCTCCACATGAGTGATGCATTTACTTCTCTGATCCAGCTGGGAGGGAAAGGGCAGGGATGTGCAGGGAGCTCCTTATGACAACCTGCCTCAGCTGGGAACAAATGCGCAGCCGAAGCCCGAGGACAACGTGCTGCAATGCCCTCACCAAAACTGTCAGCATAGGCTGTCAGGGTCAGGATACATGACCACCCAGTTAGAACAGAAGAAAAGATGAGGAGGAAAAACACCACCTTCTCTTTTTGGACACTTGCCAATGAAATTCTGCCAACTTGGCATGCTTTTCCCACCATATTTGTTGCCTTCATTGTTCACTGTGGCATGTAAATCAGTTGAATGATCTTTTTGTTCTTACACATTAAAAAATGTCTTTCAAAGTGATTTCTTAATATGAACATGAAACCATATTGTCTAGTAGGCAAATTTTGAGGGTTAAAATATGTATTTTTCTCTTTTGCGTAACACCTATTTTTATACCTAATGCAATATTTAATTAATAATTAATACATGTTTTTACATAGCCAGAATTGGGTGCAGTGAATTCAGTTCAAGGAGATTATGTCAAAGAATTCAGGTTTCAGCAAGAGCTGGGGAGAATACCTGAATATTGTCTGCAGTTTTGGGCACTGTGATGTAGGAAAGATATTAAGCCATTAGAGAACATCCAAAGGAGGGCAACAAAGATGGTGAAGGGCCTTGAGGGGAAACCGTGTGAGGAGCATCTGAGGGCACTTACTCTGTTTTTCCTGGGGAAGAGAAGACTAAAGGGAGACCTCATGGCAGTTACAACTTCCTTGTGAGGGGAAGAAGAGGGGCAGGCACTGATCTCTGTAGTGACCAGTGACAGGTCCCATGGGAATGGCCTGAAGTTGTGTCAGGGGAGGTTTAGGTTGGATATTAGAAAAAGGTTCTTCACCCAGAGAGTGGCTGGGCACTAAACAGGCTCCCCAGGGAAGTGGTCACAGCACCAAGCCTGACAGAGTTCAAGAAGCATTTGGATGGTACTCTCAGGCCAGTGGTGTGACTCCTGAGTATGGTTCTGTGCAGGACTAAGGGTTGGACTCAGTGATCCTTCCTACTCAGCATATTCTGTGATTCTGTGAGAAGAGTTCATTACTCATAGCCAGGGAGAAAACAAGTAGAAGACAAGAGGTGATAGACCTTAGTACATATACTCTTGACTCTGTCAGATGAGCTCATACAGTGCAGAACTGGCTGAAGGTTGGCCTGCTACCATCCTTCAGCAACCTTGCCAGTGCTGAAGTCAGTGGAGTGAAAGATTCAGTTTCTGGAAGAGGTTGGCACTTTGAGTTTCCAGAGATTTCTTCCTTCCCTGGTTCATCATTTCAGCACAATGATTTCTGAAATAATATTGTGGCACTATTGTAATAAAAGCTGGGATACTGTTGCATTGAGATCAGCTGGCAGGTATGTGTATATCTCCCAATATCTGAAATGTGAACTTGGTATGAACCCAAACGATAAGCAGCTTTCAGTATCAAGGGTAACTTTCATTACAAATAATTGTTCAGAACTGGAAGAATAATTAATTTTTGAGTTCTGAAAATATAAATTGATTGGTGCAGCAGCCAATTGAACGTGTGTCGCAGAATTAGAAGGACTATGTGGTATCCAGTATTTTCCTGTTTTCTAGAAGAGGACTGATACAGGGTTTCAAAAGGATGAGATCCTTTTGAGGTGAAAAAAAACTACTACCTTTTATTTTTAATAACAGGGGGATAAACTTTAACATGATGGAGGCTGGAGGGGGCATGAGCAAAGTGTTACACACAAGGATTGTTTTACTTGAAGTGTAATAGTAGTCAGTGCTGACCCAATTGTTGGGGGAAAGACAGTTAACTATAGAAAGTCCCACTGGTTATGAGACTGGTCAAGTCCACGGAAGAACCATGTGAGAAGATGGACAAAACCAGGAACAGTGAGGATCCCTTGAGAGAAATGATGAAAATGACAGACTTGGAAAGCACAATATGGGAAATAGATGAGAAGTCCATATAGAAGATTCATAGTACAGGGGGAGATATGTCTGTGAGCATCACATACCACGTTTCACTGCCATGAAAATGTGCTTTGTATGGGAAGTGGATAACCCTGTACAGATCCCTGAAAATAAGAACAAGTTAAGAAAACTCTTTGTGAAAGGCAATCCTGAGACAGACTTCATTCTTTATCCTTTACATTACTGAAATGAAAGCATAGTCCAACAAAATTGAATCTCGTTATAGAGACAAAGAAGAAAACAGAGAGCAGTTCTCTGGAAAGCAGAGAATTGCACCTTCTTTAATTCACCCAAAGGTGAAAAGGTATAAATATATGAGTACCGGAATTCCTATTTCAAGGGAAAAAAAAGATAAAAGATAGGAAAAGTTGCAAGAACAAAAGAGTAACTGGTGAAATTAGTCACTGTAATTGCAGAAATGTCATGAGGCAACCTCAGCACCAAATAAATAAGCAAATATTAGGGATTAGGAGAAACAAACTGGGAAGAAAAAATATGGCTGAGGTATCAAAGTAGTTAAGTAAAAAAAAACAGGAGGAGAACAGGAACTGAGGGGTTAAGGGTAGAAAACTCAAACGGTGATGAAGAAGTGTAAAGAAAACAGAAGGAAAAAAACACACCAAATGAAATCAAAGGGGAAAAGAGAAACAAAAATAGAACAAGACAGTATAAAAACAGATCTATAAACATGGTTTGAAATTATCAGTGGCTTGCTACAGAGCAGTAATAGTGCTGTCTGGAAGCTTTGCTCATGTTGAAGTGAGGAATGGTGATGGTGGGGCTGGTTATCTGGGAGGGTAACAGGGGGCACTGTGCCATGTGGGCACTAATGGGGTCACCAGCATCTGATGGCATCCAATGACTGATGTGTGCAAGAGGGGCCAAGGTCTCTCCTTCCCTCTCTGCATCCCCTCTCCTCCCATTTTAGAAGGGGAGGGAAGGATACTCACTGACAAAAAATTGTTTTTCATAGACATGCATATATACACATACATGTGTGCTCAGTTTCTTGGAGTAGCTTGTACTGTTTTCTGAAGGGGGACATGGGAAAAGATGCAAACTTAAATAGAGTGGAGGAGGAAGGAGAAACAAGGGACAGGCGAGTGCTGACATCTGGAGAGTGGTAACAGCTGTGAAGGCCTCAGGGCCTGGGACTTTTGTTTCTGACCTTAGGGAGAAACCGGAGAGTACTGACCACATGGAGTGGTTGCAAGGGAGAGTGAGGGCAGAGGGGAGACAGAAGTGGCAGCCCCTTATTTTTGTACCCTGGAGCCTTGGTAATATATCTCCGTAAAGAGGCCAGTGCATGTTCATATAAGTTACTCTGTTCTGTCTGAAGTCATGTTAAAAATAACTTTCTTTGGGCCTTGGGGCATTGCACTATAATGAAGTTAAAAGGATAAATGCTATTAAATGTCTGAATAATGTTGCTAACATAGCTTGTCTTCCTGATCATTTTGTTAAACTGCAGTAACATACAATCATGTCACCATTAATACTTCCTGCATGTGCAGGAAAGAAGAATACAAAGAGTATGAAATATCAATTGATTTTAGGATGGTGTGTTTTGTATTGAAACCAGATGGATAACTTATTCTCTCATGTGGCTGGTGGCGGGTACTGGAAATATCACACATTTTTATTGTTGAACCAGAGTGAAAACTATGCAGAGCGATACACCTACATCTGTTTTATATTATCCTCTGTGCCTGGCTGCCATCATTTTATGGACTCAATATCTGTCCAACTATTATTTTTATTGGGTCCCATAACTCCATAGTTGGTCCACCTGTAGAGCCTGCAAGTTATCAAGTTAGAGTCTTTTGCCGTTGTCATGTGTCCAGTTTTCAAATTAGGGTGGTTTCCAACTGGAGTACAAAGAATCAGAACTGCTATTCTTAGAGCTATTTTTATTTTAGCCACACCCATTCCTATTTATCATTGCAGTCTGCTGGAAAAAGCCTAATTTCCAACAAATTGGTTGGGGTTTTTTTATGGGAAAAGGGAACATGTACAGTCTTCATCTCCTTTTTATTATTATATAATTTTTCCCACACTTGTTACTTGTTTATTACTATCACATTAAAAAGCAGGAATAGTTGTCAAATTTCTGGATTGTAAATTCTTCCTGGCACGCTCATGAGGCTCACTTAGAGAATGTATGAGTATTCAGACATCAAGGGCAGCTAGAATCCAAATTCTCCTTTGAAGATAAATAGCCATCACTCGGTACATTCTGGGCAAGGCCTTGTTGCTGCAGCTTTTGCTTGTTCCAGCTAGCACTAACCTGAACAATATTTCTTCTTGGCCTTCTCTGTGATGTATATCCTTCTCAATTTTTTTTTCTTTTTACATTTGTCTATGCCCTCTTCCCAAATTTTTACCTTCCCCTGACATATCCATTTTTATTTCACAGTAGGTACGCCTTCTGTTGCATTTTTGCCTACCGGACCTTTTCTGATGGAGCCCTGAGCTGGTATCTCTGGCTTCTGTCTGTCTTCTTTTCTTTCTTCCTCTGTCCAATGTCCCACCATAAAGTGTCTCTTCCCATGAAGGTGTCATTACATCTCCAAACTTGCCTCCAGTTCCAGATATATTCAAGAGCTCAGGCTACAGCACCTGTAAACTCCCAAGTCCCTCCCACTGCTTTCTGGGGCAGAGGGTGGACAAACACAGTGCAAGTCCATGACCCTCAGGTGTGCTGGTGGTGCCAAAAAAACACACTGGCTGTGTGACAGTGCTCAGTCTGAGCATCTACAAGGTGTCCCAACACCATGATAGCCCCAGACCACGAGAATCCCCAGCTCTCCACGTGACCACCACAGGCTGCAAGGAAACATGCCATTCCTCCCTGGTCTACCCTTTCCTGCTGTCACACTCATAACAGCTCTGCGCTGCAAGCTCTGCTGAAGTAACTGGCAGTGTGTGGCTGCCTTATAACCATGTCAGTTCCTATACAGAAAAGTGCAAATTGACCTTTAGATGCCCCAGCAATCCCACAGGTTGCAATGTGTCTGTATTTTCAGCCACCGAAATGAAAGTCTGACTAATTTTAGATTGGTTACTCTCATCTAATTTCTGAATTCAGCTGATTTCACAAGTGTTTACAAACCAGTTTCAGAAGTACCAAAATATTTTGGCAATTTTATGGACTAGAAGTACAAGTCTGAAGTTTTCAGAGAAGCCTATAGGACTAGAACTTTTACTAAGACTTTATGAGAACTAAAATGGGCTGGTTGTGGTGACCACCACTGTGTTATTAGGCTTATTAAGTTGTCTCTAATGTAGCCTGCAGCCTTTGCAGTCTAAGAAAGAAACATCTGGTCCATGAAGGTTTCCATTTGTAACTATTTTGTTAACTACATTAAGCAACTAAATATAAATTATATATATATATATAAAATGCAATGAAAACAAAAGTACTTAAGCTAAAATAATTTGATGTCAAATTAGTCACACAACTGTATAAAATATCACAATTTTTACAGCCAGCAACCACTGTAAGATTTTACCCATAATTAGGGATGATGATAAACCCTATTCACCTACTGCTCCCCTGCAATAGACCATTATGCATGTAGTAAAAATATTTCTGTATTAGTCTCTAAACAGACATGGGTTTACACTGTCCATGAGCTCGTTGTGATTCAAAGATGATTAATTAGATCACTAAAGGATTAGGTCACATTAACTATGGTCTGCTTCTCACTTGATTGCTTTTTTTTAAGATTTGGGCTTTGTCTTTTGCCAACAGAACTAAACAGCTTCAGGTATGGTGCTCCCTGGTTAGCCAGAGGCTGAACAGACACTGAAGAGCATTTGCATTTGCTCATCATACATGTGTGCCCCATTGCCACTCCAGACATGAACCAGACAAATGTCTGAAAGAGTAGAACATCAAGTCATACCAACATTAATATTTAAATGGGCAATCTCTTATCATGTGAGGCAGACTGAGCAGTTGCCAATGATCTTTTATTTCATTAGCCAAGAATTAAATTAAATGGTAGTAAGAACGCTGGGAACTTTTGAAAGTGGTAGGTGGGATTACATACAGATGGCTAAAGCTTAAAATGTCTGTTTCACCAAACTGATTGTAATGGAAACTTACAGGGAAAGACTAAATTTAGGCAAGTTCAATACACCCCAGGGAGCCCAAACTGCTGAAACACCTAGTATCTCATATTTTAATTGAGAAATTATATCCTTTCACTTAATTTTTGCTGGTAAGCATTTATTGTAAGTTAGTCATTCAAATTTTCTTAACAACAATTGAAACCAAGAATTTCCAGAGGGGAATTCAGCCACTGTCTTAGCCACCTAGATTCAGCTGAGTGAAATAGCCCTCTGAAAGCTTCCACCTCTCTGTTGAGTAGAATGCAAGCCTGGACAATTGGTTTGATTAGCCAGCTAATATACAGAAAAACATGATGTCTAGGGTGCATTTTGTCATTCTAAACTTTTTCCACAAACTGTCTTAGGTAAAGCTCAGAAAAGGCAGGGTTCTTGGAAATGTGGATGAATGGGAGGCTGCCTTACCCTGGAGACAGGAGGTGGACAAAAGGCTGGATACTGAGGACCACAGAAGACGTGGACACACTTCTTCGTTGGTAAACAAAAAAAAGATTTTTGCATGTATAGAGGTGTGCAGAGTTAAATAATTGTATCAAAAGGGGATATTTCCCACTACTTAAAGTGAAAATTTGGAAGATATATTTGATAACCACTCTTTGTTAGCCTCAATGTCTCGATATGGCCCTCAAGCATGACTTTCAGAAACACTGTGCTATTTTTTTTGTTTGCTACCTGTATTGCTTTGCCATGTTTTTCATAAGAAAGGCCTGTGAGCTTGAACCTCTGAACTTAAATAGCACTGAACTTAACTGGAATTAAATTTTTATCTAAGAAGAAACCAGAGGGAACAGGAAATTCTGGAAAATGCTGGACAAAGACAAGATTTGCTGGGCCAAAGTAGAGTCAATGTGTATTTCCCTCTGCAAAACAAATTACAGCTAGAATCAAACCCATCAAGTTTGCACAAGGATTACAGAAAACTTAAATAGTCACCAGAACTCCTGGAATAGATCTATTTCCTTGAAAATTTAATTCTTATTTTAAAAAGTCAAGCCTTCAGTCTGGAGTACAACTATGTAAATATGTTCAGCTAACTTGGCTGTGAGTCTACACAAAATATTTGAGCAAAAGAAAGTAATAAATTATTCACTGGTCCTTAATCCCTGAAATGTTAGAATTATTAGAAAACTAAATTATCAGTGGCCATGAAAGCTATTGAGGTAGTCATTTTACACCACTACAGTGAAAACTGGAGGTAGCTCTACATGTGTTACAGGTTTCAACACCTTAATATTCAAAAATAGCGTTGGAGACTCTGGCCTTAGTCCGTGGGTTTAAAGGGTTTGATTTGCTTATTTAGGCTAGCTTTTCCTGGAACTTACTGTAAACCATATATTTCCATTGTCAAATGAAATAAATACCCATGTGACTTTCTTTCTAGTTACAAACACCTAATTTACAAATTCGATACCTGTCCACTAAGACCGATAATATCATGGAAGGTGAAGTTAACTAAGGCTTACCAGCAATTTCTTAAATAATATAAAAATGTCCTAGTGCCTCTTATATTTTCATACTGATAAAAACATGGGATTTGCAGTACTGAACCATCTTCTGAGGGTGAACACATGGCTGAGGAGAACTCACTATTTTTGAACTAAAGTCACTGTGTTTCTTGAGTGTGAAGTTTGGCAACTTGTGTCGAAGTCACCTCAGATGGCAGCATCACAGGGCCATTTTTCTTCTGACCATTGCACGGTGAGACAACAGCCTCAAGCCCAGGGATGTGAAGTGTCTTAAAGCAGTGCAGTAAGTTTGGTCAGATCTCAGCCATTGACCAATATTTTAATTTCCTTTGGAAAAAATGTTCTAACTACACAAGTACTGAGAAAGAAGAATAATTCAGATCTTGGACAGAAATGTCTCTTGATTAGTAGAATGGAGATATAAAGAAAAAGACATGATTTTCTTCACTTTCAGGAAATTTTAAGAAACTACTATCTTACATTTTCTCAACTTGGTGGATCTTTTGCTGGCTGAGTTCAGGATATATTTGCTTAGACCAGAAATGCCCTTTTTGAAATTGCTCATATCTACTCACTGGCAGGATAGCAGAGCTGTAACAAACTGCACCTTGGAAAACTGTGCAACTGAGAACACGATAAATCTCTGCTGTAGGTGAGCAGCTGAGGTGCCATCTTCACGTGCACACCCCCACAAGCTTCCACTGCTCCTGTTGTCAGCAGGACGGGGAAGTAATGGGATAAGGAAAAAGGAACAGAAACCCCTGGGGAAGAGGCAGATGAAGAAAAGCCATGAAAAATTTAACTGTTGTTTCAAGGTGAAATCTCTTTCCTTCCACTCACAAAAGATGACGTCCATATCCTTGCAATATCAAAGGCTTGAAACAACAGCCAAGGCAAGCACCCGGGCAGTTTAAAGGTCAACACTGTCATCAGCTTGGCTTTGAAGAATTTAGCATACAAAATTAGTACCTCAGCAGCAAAGCGATTGTGGTGTTAAAATGTTAATGGTTGACTTTCCTTTTACTGGCCTGAGTATCTCACAGTTCAAAACTCTCTACCTTGGTCCATTTATTTTCCAAAAATTGGTGACTTCATAATTTTCTGCCTAGAAACCTTTGTCTGAGTTGTGCATTATATAAGTCTATTTAAATTACAGACAGACAAATGAGATTCTTTACAGTATTTTGATCTGAGGTAGACAAACAACAAAAAACATGGTGGGGGGGGAGGAAAGGCAACCATCTCATTTAAAACTCATCTCATTTAAAAGAGAGCAGTAACCATCTTAAAAGTGATTGGCTTCTTTTGTACACTTTAGGCATTCACAGAGAGCAGCTTTCCATACCCACAGTATGGTCATTAGTGAGGCAGGAGGGAGGGAGAGAGTTAGCTGATAGCACAATCATCTTTCCTGTGCAGACAGTGACCTGGAAGCAGTATGTTTAGACAGGTTTCCCTCAAAACAATGACCCTCTGTACTGTAAGGAAGAAATGTTGGTTTCAGCAGAAAAATAAGTAAAGTAGAATACTAGCTTCGAAGAACCGATTGAATTTAGATCAACATATATGTAGATTTTGCTCCCAACATAAGAAGTTCAAAGAGATATATTGCTACTAGGCATGACAGCAAAAGTAATATTGCCACTATGCTCCATTATCATTCTGTACAAAATCAATATCAAAACAACCCAAGTCTAGACACATAAATGTCAAACTATTTAACAAGAAGCAGTTAGTGCAGAAAAAAACACTTAAATGGCAATTGAGGTAGTCTGATGGATCTTAAAGTAGCTTACCAGGATTTATGTAAGATAAAAACAGTTTAACTAAGCATGTAGAACAAAGCCTGGGGGCTTATGGCTAAGAACAATATTAGAAGAACATCTAAGCTCTTTATCGTACCTGTCAGGTCCTAGTACATGGCTGTTCTGTGAAAGATGGAAGGCCTTCTAAGTCTCCTCATTTTCTTCTTGATTTTAGGTTTTAGGTTGATTAATAAAATTACCATTCACCTACTACTCAAAAGATAGAGTGCCCAGTTCACAAAAACACACTTGAGTTATTCCTGCTACTCATATGAAATCTATCATTTTCAGAGTGCTTTCTCCACTTATTACATGTTATTCGCTATTGAGAGCTGACAAGGAGGTTGTTAGCAAGTAATATCCTCCCAGAAATGGAATTTTGGAGTGAATCAGGCAGCAGAAATTAACACTTAATTAACATGCTAAAATGGCTAAACACTGAAACTCATTTCAGTCAAGGAAAAAAAAAGGGATGAAAGAACTTGAAAATACAGGGTCATTAAATAAAAATGAACAAATATTTGGTTCTTAGTTTCTAAAAATTATCTTTTAATTCAAATGGGTTTCTTCTGGCTTTCAAATAGACCTAAAATAAAAAAGAAAATTAAAAACAATTAGGGCTTAGGTGGAGAAAAAAGTTTTATGTGGTTCATAATTCATTTTTTATTGGTTCACAGTTCATTGTTTCTCTGTGTGCAACCAAAAGCCATTTTGATTCTGACATGAATCAGCTTTTTCCTTATGTGGCCACAAAACAAAAGAAAAAATAATCCATCATTAACCCATCTGAAATGAAACCCAGTTGCAGTATTGCAGTGCTGAAAAAATCCCCATACCTTCCATGTAAATAGAACTAAAGGAGATTTTATTGTCTAAGACATCTTTCATTTCATGGACTTCATCATAAGTCATTAACAGACTGCTGTAGCACAGTGAAATCTTGGAAAATTTGTTGCCTGATTAGAGGAGAGAGGCTGACTTTACGTAAGAAAACTTACCCAGTAACTTAATAAATATGAAACTTAATAGAAATTTATTGTAAACTCAACATTAAATCTTCTATATTTTGAGAAGTGTGCTTTATTTAAGATAATATTCAATATTCAACAGATAATTCATTATTCACCTTAAATACCTCATTTAAAGTATTCAACTTGCCAAAATGAGAACGAAGCGACTCATGAAATGGCTGCTTCTGGAACAAATCTTGTACATTGTGAGGCTTTTTCTATAACCTGCCTAAATGGAGGATTTGAGGTGCTACAGCGGGTAAGACAACCTGCTATAAATTCATGTGTGCTGAGTGTGGCTCTGGGTAGGTGCCCATATGGTCAGCTGTATGAGAAACACAGGTCACTCAGGACAAGAAGTGAAAGGCTTCAAGGTATGACACCAATCACTTTGCTCCTCTGTGCATGTTGTCTCCAAAACCAGATAGTTTTCATCTATACCCAGAATTGTTACTTGAGGTTTCAGGATGACTTAGGCTTTTCAAGTGAGTAAAAACTTCAGTTAGATTTTGGTTTTTCTTCAAACCCTACCACAGAGCAAGAGTGAGAAATTTCTAATTAAGTGCAATGCACTTTTTAAGTGAACTAATAACTGTCTTATCTCTATCTACCCAACAGGCAACTAGAGACAGGAAAAGAGGACACAGTCTTAAACTGCACCAGGAAAGGTTTAGGTTGGACATTAGGAGGAATTTCTTCACATAAGGGGTGATTAGGCATTGGAATGAACTGCCCAGGGAGGTGGTGGAGTCACAGTCTCTGGAGCTGTTTAAAGAAAGACTGGACGAGGCACCCAGTGCCACAGTTGCTTTGACAAGGTAGTGTTTGGTCATAGGTTGGACTTGATGTCAGAGGTCTTTTCCAACCTAATTGATTCTGTGACTCTGATGATGATCGTGAAGATAACTAAGCAATGTCTGACACCACTTATGACAGCAATCCCATTAAGTCAGTGGGATAATTGCAGTCTTAATGTTAGGAAAAGATTTAAGGATTTTGCAATCATTGTATTGTCTCAAATATCTGCTATTCTGCTTAGGGCATGCTGGCATATTGAGGTACAACTCGCTATTTATGACCCACTGTCTTCCTCAGCTGGTATGTGACCTCATGGAGGAAAACAGCTTGATTTAAAAAATGGGATATTCCAATCTGTAGAACAAGATTTAATTGCTATGCCCTATGAGTTTATACTATGTGAATGACAACTTGTATCTGGGCAAACAGACTTCAGACTTCACAAGTCCCGCAGAACTGAACTGTCCAACCCTGAAGTCAACTTCAAAGTCTCTATGTGGTTATTGTGTTAATCCCAGGAGAAGGATGCATCACACTAGAGAAATAAGTTAGCAGCTTGTAATTCAGGTCTTCCATTTCCAGTTATATCCTTTTATGAAAAAAATCCCTGAGCACAAGGAGTAACAGACCCTCCAATCCTCCTCTGCCACTTTAGCTGAAGTCCCTCCATTAAGACTCAATCCATCTTCTGTACCATAGAGATGGAAGTGACATTAAAGCAGACAATCACCCATCCTTTCTGCTCATCCCTGAGAAAATTTATGTAGGTAATCAGTGCAGACTGTTTGCTGCTTCTTCCTCTACTTTGTACCCTCAATTATTTCTACAGCAGGATCTCAGCTGAGCAGAAACCCATTAGAGCAAGGAAGCAGGCTCCTCATCTGTCTTGGTAGGTAAAGACACGCTCCTGCAAAAACTTGATGTGAGGTCTCACAGGGCTGGGAGGTTTAGGGGATGGAAAAGAACAGCTGTTACCACTCTGCCAAAGAATCACTCTGACACAATGAGTTGCTAAATGATCCCAATCTTCACAACTCTGTTTTTGGACTATGATTCTGCCAAGAATTTTAATCAGAAATCTTGAATCCTGTCAGTTACTTCTAAGAAATCAGTTTTAATCCACACATATTAGTTCTTGGCTAGTCACATGCATTTATTACCACACCAAAGCTGTAATTTGCTTTGTGCTTCCCCCAATGACTGGCAGCTGGCAGCTCAAGGTGGCACCACCTTTTTGCCATGGCTTTACAGAAACGCATGCTTTGATCATAAGCTACCTTGGGTAAAAGTAGGGTATATAACTGACCGTAAGCAGTCACAGACATACAGCATGGGTGCACTTAATGTCATCTAGAGACGCAGTTTGCTGAAGACAGAAGTTTAGAATTAGCACTGGAAGTCAAATGCACTGACTATTTCTAAGTGAAACCAATCCTTTAAACACTTAAGAACTTGCTTAATTTTCAGCATATGCTACAGACTTCAAAGAAGGGTCAAAGTCCAATAGTTTGAAGTAATGACAAGCAAGAAATGCCCCAGAATATTGGCTAAGAGGAAAATATTAATATGGCAAATATTTTTAGGTGCTACTTTTGCATTTAGCTTTTCAAGTTCCTGGCACGTGTGCAAAATTTCCGTTTGAGAAGACACATAAAGTTGCCTTTTTAGAATAAGAGTTTGAAAAATGGTAAAGGACACTGGTATGTCTTATGTCCTTTCTTCTCTGATTAAGTATTTGTAATTGAGATAATTATTCTCTGACAACTAAACATGTCTGTTAAGCAAATATTCCTTAAAGAAATAATCGCCTGGAATAAAGTGCTGTTTTACCACTTCTATCACCACGTCTGGTTTACATATGTAAACAAAACAGTTTATACTTAGAATATACCCAGACGTGGTGTCACTGGTTTCTCCTTCTCTGTAAAGCTGACTTGTAGGGCCTCAGGCTTATGCCATTGCTCTGTGGACAGACACTTGTGTCAGAATGGGGTATTTGTGTCAAAGGGAACAATGATACATTATCATCACTATAAATGTGAGACAGAATAAAAGGATCAGAATGAGTGAAAACAGTAATTAAAATGTCTTCCACCCTTGTATGTGGCAATCATACAAATTTAACG
Organism: Pseudotriccus pelzelni; assembly: GCA_035584735.1. Taxonomy (NCBI): domain Eukaryota; kingdom Metazoa; phylum Chordata; class Aves; order Passeriformes; family Tyrannidae; genus Pseudotriccus; species Pseudotriccus pelzelni. The sequence goes on from JAWMRA010000130.1 coordinate 63,166,614, forward strand.
CTCAGGACAGCAACAAGCATGACTGAAATAGCCAAGGAGAGGTCAAGGATTACAAAAAATGATTTCCCGAGGTCACCAGTTTGTAACACGCACACATCATATTCACTTTGTGATTACAGCCAGCATCTGCTCTTTATAATTTAAATTTTTTTATGTTTTATAATTTATTTGGTATTAGATTTTGAGGCAGAGAGTTGGACAGATGAAAGGACATGGAGGGAGGATGTGAAGAAAGCAAAGACAGGTGCAGAAAGAATACTGAGATAGCTCAAGGAGGTAGCATGAAAAATGCTTGGGAAGTGCTTGAGAGGGCATTGCAAGAGGAAGGAAGAGTGAAGAGTCTGGAGATGTCTTTTGTGTGAGGGGTCCATCATTCTGAACTTCACTCTGGGTCATCTTCCTTTTCTGTATTAAAATAGTGTCTTTTAATCACAGATGTGTTGTGTAAATGGTTTTGACCTTGATAGAAACCCTAGAGAGGGAAAAAATTTAGTCATATTGCTGTTTGTTTTTTTTTTCCGGAGGTGACAGTATTCCGAATGACAACCGCTGTCCTTTGCAATAATTTTTTCTTAGGTAAATAGCCCACTCTGCTCTGTCCTTTTTGCTCTTAAAAGGTTGAAGACAAATTCTGTATATCAAATTATCAAAATTTCTAACTATTTCTTATGAAAAGTTTAGATTATAAATGCAATAAGACAACAAAGTACAAACTATTAACTAAATCTCACATTACCTGCCAAATCATGGCACCCTTGCTATAACCCCTGAAATATAATTAACCTGTGTAGGGGTCTTCGATTCAGTTATAAAACCCCAACATTCACTGGTCAATAAAGTTGAGGGGAAAAAAAAGAAAAAAAAAAAAGAACAAAAAACAGGAACCACAAAGACTATCTGGGACCTTTCATTTAGGACTCTTTTCATATCAATCAAAATCTCACTGTCCCCTCAGTGAGACAGTAAAATGATGGGATATTTCACCTTTCCAGATGACCAGACCCCTTAGCTTTCAAGAATGTCTAAGTGAGAATACATTGCAGCTGGTAGCACTATTGAGAACAGTTGGATAATCTTTCACTCCCAAACATTGACAGAGTAGCTTCAAAGCATTCTCTGTCTATCTCTCATCCTTGCATGTCGGACTGTGCCGTAGGCGATGTGACAGCTGAACATATGGGGTGTAGGTAAGAACGTATGTAGATGGTCAGAGCTGGATTCTGTCTCAGGGAATTGCTGTGTAGATTTGGGTGTACACACACATGTATTTCTAAGGCATGGGGGGAGTGAAAACATGTAAAAGTTTCATTTGGTTTTACACCTACAGATATTATAAGATACAGGGTTTGAACTTCTTTTTTTAAATCTGTGGTTGCATAGGGGCTTTTTTCATCTGGTTTCTAACAGCAATTGGTATAGCTGACATTCACAAGATTTCTAAATTTTCAGACAATTATTTGGTTGTTTAGATTATTTTCCTGCTTGAGCGGAGGGGTTGGACCAGACAATCCCCAGATATCATATCCAACCTCTGCCGTTTGGTCGTTCTGTAACCAATGTGATAGTGAGCAGGTCCAGCTTCAACTGAAATTTCAAGGTCTGTGTGAGTGCCATTTGGTACTTGTGTGAGTTCAACAGGCTTCCCCACTGAGCAGGAGTAAGAGAGGGCATGGGCAAACCCACCTGTCCAGTATGCCACTGCTTCTGATTTTCTCATGTTTAGAATTGCAAATAATATGATCACATCCTACCAGAGCGTAGTGAAACTTCCTAGAGATTTCATATACGGAGCTCTTTTTAGGATTACCATTGCAATGATAGCAATACAGTGACAGCAGCACATCTAGACCAGTAGTGTTTCTAACTAAAAGACATAATACCTGTTGACACAGAAACCCCTTCAAATTGTTCTCAGTATCTGCTGTTTACAAGGCTGATTTCAGGTTCTAAGGAAAGAGCTCCTTTAGATGGCAATAAATCGGATTGACTCTACTGAGACTCAAGAACTAACAGAAGCTCAAACAGATGAAAAGGAAACTAAGCTTTGGCATCTTACTGTGCACCTCATAATCTTCTTCTCTGCTTAATTCTGGTGACTTCAGAAATGCTACCATTTCTGAGATATAGGAGGAAAAATGTTTCCAAAAAATTAATGCTGCTTTTCTTGTAAATACGAAAGTTTTATGCAAAAACTAAACTAAAATAAAAAAACCAAAACCAACCTTAGCCCTGCCAGTAATTCATGCTTCCTGCTATCTCTTTCTTTGCAAGAAATCAGGTGCATTTTTTAACATCAGCAGTTGGTAAAAATGAGGTAATCATGGGAACCAACACACCTTCTGGAGCGCAACAAAACACAGTGAAATTTATGGGATGGTTGAGAGACTCACATTTTGATTCTGCTCAAATAGACAACACAGACACCTCTTCACATCTTAAAATCAAATACAGCTCACAGGAGAGCTGGTGTGCTGAGTAAGAAGTACAGAGACAGCAGATGCTGTCCCTGTGCTGGGGAGCTGGGTCGGGTGCAGAGCCAGGGACTGTGAGGATGTTCAGCACCATGGAAGCAGGCCCAGCACTCAGTGTGCACATGAGCCACTCACTCCAGGTCAGCTGGCTGAGGAAAAGGGTTTCTGTCCTGGGGCAAATTACAGAGGTATATAGCCAATGAAAGTGTAGGCTAAACTGAGGTTGGAAAGGCCCTCTAAGATCACCCAGTCCAACCACTAAGCCAGCACTGCCAAGTCCACTGCTAAACCCTCTCCCTAAATGCCACATCTACATTTAAAAGACATTTAAATACCTCAAGCAATGGTGACTCAACCACTTCACTGGGCAACCTGTTTTAAACTAAATATCCAATCTAATGATTTTACAAAAACTAATCTGTGAAAAGTATGCTATTCGTATTTTGAAAAAAAATTATAATACTACCCTTAAGTTACATTTCAAACAACTCAGAATATGGAATTATTAATTTACCATTTCTTTTGCTACAAAAGAAAGCTGTCTCATGGTATTCTTCATTGCCTTATCTAATCTAATTTTAAAAGCTTTACTTCAGTGGGTCTTCCTTTACTCTTGAAATATTCCACATCTTAATTTTTTTTCCCTTAGCTTAAGTCTAATTTGTTTGTTTGATTGGCTTTTTTCCATGTGAAAATGAAAAACATTGTAAAAATGGGTTTGTTATTTTTTTAGCTGAATTTTTCTGACCCTTCCCTCTATATTGACATTCCAAAGACATTCTACCAAGTGGGGACTTTCCAATGAATTTGAATATTAACAAATATTAAAAAATACTGATTCTATCTGTGAATCCCACTGAATTAACAACATTAAAAGTTTCTACTGATAATAAAAGAGAGGAACAGTACTGCGAATTATCTGTCCAATGAGATAAAAGTATCCAATCCTTTTGCTATTACTTCTAGATAAAGAGGTAAAAGTGCTAAATTTTTGTTATTGTTTTATCTGAGGCCAAAATATAAAGGTGGGAGCTACTTTTAAAGTGACAGTGGGTTTTGCAATTTTTCAAATTTCTTTTTTCCCTACTAAGTATGGGGGGGGGGAAATACAGAAGCAAAAAAGAAAGTGAATCCCTCTACCCCTGTGCCTCCAGAGGAATAAAACCAAAAAGAACAGGAAAAAAAATCTAGAGAATTCCAATTATACAATCATTTGATAGAAGCAGCTTGCTTTCTGGACCGTTCATGAATAGAAAAATAAGTCAGATTTGTTATTACAAATGATTCATGCACTCAATCTTTCATCTCATAATATCATAACCAACAAGACCTCTGGTAATGCAGACAGTTATGCTCCTTTATAATAATTATTGAACTAGCTAATTTGTACAGTTAGAAGGTTTTTAGAAATGCTCACAAACATCAGACTTGAAAAAACATGGAAGAGTTAAGACTAGATTAGGAGTTGTCTCATCAAATTAGACTGCTCAAATGGTGAAGGAAAAAAATTGGAAAAAAAAATTAAAATCTGTATGCAGATTGAAGGAAATTAGGGCTAACTAGACAAAGCAAGAAGCAAAGGACTCTTCCAAGCTATGCATTGGTGTTAACTCCTCCAGCAGGTGCCCAGCAGTCATGCCCTTACCCTTGTCATCTTCCTGGGGAACACCTCTGGCTGGGAAAGGTCCTGAGCCATCATTGGATGCCGAGAGAATATTCAGGGTGTCATCACTGAGGGCTTTCCTGTTTTCTTACGCTTCTCTAAGCATCTGGGTTTGGTCCTTCCCCCACCTCACCGTTAATACATGTTAGTGCTCTGAATGCTACTCATGTTTCCTCACAGTCACTGAGGAGTGAGATGACCCCAAAAGGCCAGGTCTGGGGTCTGGAGCAGTCTCCCAGCGAGGATGAGATGGACAGAGGGATTCCACAAGGCTGTGGAGCATTCTAGGGACATCAGCTCAAGGCCCAGTAAAAGTCTGACTACCAGTCCCGCAAAATAAACTGACACTGCAGCTGTGGACAAGTTCTTGGCAGACACCTTGGCTCCAGAAACTGTGACCAAATAAAATGCATCAAAAGCCACCAAGGAAATTCTTGGTTAGCTTCAGAAGTCATATGAGAGGTAACAAATGTGATTTCATCTCACTGCTCTGTGATTCTCTGCCACAAGCATGAAGTACAAAACATAGCTATGTAGATGAGCATGTCATTTGAGAAATTATCTCTGCCACCTAATGACTGAAGAAGTCATGCTGGAAATCTCTGTTCCAGTTCCTGCTCCTCCAAATGCTTGTTTACTCCAGTGTTTGGAAAACACTCTGGAGTAAACCAAATCTCTCAGACAAGCTCCTGATAAAGCAAGTGTTAATTTTGACTGTGCTTCTTATCAGTCTCAGAAGATGTGTTCTGGGTCTACCACATCCCGTCTGAACAGTCTGACCAGCACGCCACTGGCTCTTCCACAACAACATTCAGAGTGGGAGCAGAAGAGACCTGATTGCTGTTCCAGCTCTGTTGAGTAAACGTTTTATTGTAGGTCATACCAGTGTCTTGCAACTCTTGTGTACAGCAGAAAAACTCCAGGAGACCCCATTGGGAAAGTGTGTTTTACAACAAGACTTGGCCTACTTGTCTTTGCGGATGTTATTGACTATATTTTCTACCCATATGATCACAAATTTATTTCTCTCTCTCAAACAGGCATTTTTCTTTCTTGGTTTTTTGGTTCAATAAGCCATAAGTTTGAAGGGAGATTACTGTACCCAGTAGGACTGTAGATGAACAGAGACCCAGCTGTAGGAGGGGTTAAGAGATCCATAGACATGTTTCTTGCTAATATCTTCAGTTCATCATGAAAGTTGTAGCTGTATTTCCAATTTTTACTGTAAATATTCATCTCTTATAATCCTCTTCCTACAGAACAAAATATAGGATATTATTTTGCTTTAAAATTATGTATTAAACATTCTAGGCACTCATTAAAAATAACCTCAAATATGTTCTTTCACAGTTTAAATGGAAGGGTATTAAAATTTTTTAAAAATTATTGGTTCTATTTAGCTTTCGATAAATGAAGGTAATAATAAAGATGACTGTTTTTCATTCCACACGTTCAGTAAATTGAGCTTATATGATAACTTTCATAGGATAAATGTTAGTTTAAATTATCTGCATTTGACCTTTAAGCTAGTATTAAAATGCTAAACCAATTTATGCTGTTAAAATGCATTGAACAAATTATATGACAATAACTCTTATACAATGTGAAGCAATTTTGATGATCTTTAAAGATAGTGGATGGTATTTATGATAACAGCTCTAAGCGCCTTTATATCACAGCTGTGGTGAGGCTTAATGTGGCAGGAACTGTCAGACTGGATCAATACATGCTTTTCAGGCTTCTTTTGGTGCCATAATCCAGCCCCTGCAAGAAGTGACCTCATGAGCTGCCTAAGCTCTTGTTGTTCTTGTTCTGTTTTGTTAATTGAAGAATATCGAGGCTTACGAAAATGACAAAGCTGAGCAAAAGCTAATTATGAAAGAAAAACAATAAAGCCAGGGGTGAGACTAGGTCAGCTTTCAGTGGGAGTCCAGACCCTACTATATTTTTTCTGCTGTCTGTCTACTGGTATTTGAGAGAAGAAACTTAACACTTCTTGCATACTAAATTAGTGAGTAAAATCAAGCAAGTATTTTAGTTTTTCCAGAGAAGCCTTTGTTACTTCAAAAAAACGAAAGCCATCGATTCACTATGAGGAAGCTGTAGGTGACAACTAATAACCTGAAGACAAATAAACCACTTGTGTTTTCTGTTTATTTCCCTCTCATTTTACCTGTGCCCCCCTCTAACACCCAGCTCTCTGGCTGCCTTACACAGCCAGGCACGAGGGATGTGGGATCGGGCCCTTCAGCGATATGAAAGGAATAGCACCTTGACTTATTCAATCTAACAAGGGCTGCAAGGATAACAAAAAGAAAAGCTTTTACCATGACGGCGGAAACATCCGCAGCAATGAAAGTGAACAGTGTTAGAAACCTCAAGGGAAAACATAACCTCACTGTTAAACTGAATTTTTACTTTAATTTAAAAGCCTTTTGTATGGAAGCGCCAGGGCAGACAGCTTAGCGTGTTCATCTGCTCAGGACTCATTTCACTGTAAGCAAAAATATGACAGATTCCTAAGCTGGTGTGTAAGAGATTGTCTAATACCTGGAAGAGTCACCAAGTGACAGCTGCAAATAATTGGCCGCACCTTTTCTTGAGTATTTTAGTAATATACAATAGATTGCTACCCATAAAAAACATCTCACAGGGATCTCAGTCCTTGTACAAGGTCTTATACTCCAGCAGGAATCCTGCCCTTCTCTGGGTCTCAAGTTTAATTGTCACAGTAATTTTTCTGCCTTTGGAAAAGCTCTGCTACACCAAAGCCAGATGTATTTCTTATAGGATAATAGCTCCGTATACCTTTCATAGAAAATATTGTGCTGAGTCCAGATCTACATTATACATTTGATATGCAGACACTAAATTAAAATATAAATGGACTATGTAAGTGACACGTGTTTGATGTTAATGTTAGAGAAACCTAGAAATGAGATTAAGAATTTAACCTAAACATGTAAAAAATGTCTTACTGTAACCTAAACATGTAAAAAATGTCTTATTGTAACCTAAACATGTAAAAAATCCTAAAGGAGGGTTTTACGCTACAGGAGTTTAGGTGCATGTTTTTAAACACATGCTATTAATATTTTTAAGCAATGCATATAAGATCATGAAACATATTCTAGAGCCATCTTTTCTTCATCTGAAGTACTCGGATAAAATGTCACTATTGAGATATGAGCACAGATGCCCTTTTCTTACCCTGAAAGTTAAGTATGCAAATGGAGTTCATTCTTTTCCTTAAACACCACAAAATCATAGTAAAAGGAGTGCAGTCCCAACAGCTATGCAAATTTAACTGAAGATCTCCCAATATTGTACATACAGACAGGATAGTGTATTCCTACTTCATGTTATAAGAAAAATAATCTAGTATTGATGTATCATTACCAAGAGCTACTTAAATCATGTTGATCTACAAACATATTCAGAAACATATCTAAAAATACCAGATAGAATGAGGCATTAGATCCTTTCTAATAGCTAAGACAGAAATCTCTGAGTGCCATAAGGGCCAAACAAAGAGAACTGACCCACAAGGGATTTTTGTCCAGAAACACAGAATACAGATGCATGGATACAACTAAAACTTAGAACTAAGGGGTAAAACTTGTGGTTTAAAATTTATTTCTGGTGGTGGCTTTTTTCAAGCATTCTCAGAATTTTCAGAGGATTTCTGCAAACTGAGGCAGCCATAGAAGCAGGCATTCGGGAATTTTTCCTGTGTGCAGTCCCTCTGGACAGGGTGGGTAGGTTCATTGGCAGTGGCTCTGGGTCTGACAGCTTTTCAGCCCCATGAAACAGAAAGGTGAGGATTATATCAAAGAAAATACAATGCTAAATAATAGGGTAGAAGGACAAAGCACAGACCGCAAGGCTATGGAGCCCACCCAGGAAGAACTGCTGCCACGGTGCTGTGCTCTGTTCGGCAATCCCAGCCCCTCTACTTGCAGTGTGCCATGGGACAGTATCCTCAGCATCCCCCAGCCAAAGCTGGCCCATGCTGGGGGCTGTGTGTATGTGCAGGCATGCAGGTCGTGCCGGCATGCAGACCATGCAGGCATGCAGTCCAGCTCTGCAGCAACCCAGGGCCACATGCAGAGGGAAAGCCAGCCTTGGTGTTGTCTCAAGTGTGTGTCACAAGGCTGAACACCTCCAGGAGAGAGGAGCAGTGCCCATGACGCAGCTCTGCCTGAACTCTCCCTGATTGTGACCCTCGCAGCCTTCCCCTGGGATGTAGCCAGACCACCCCAGCCTGGGTTGCAGCTGGGACTCCCCAAAACCTGCTTTCCCCTAGCCTGGCAGTAGCTGGCCAACTGATCAGCCTCTCCATGTTCCAGGGCCAGATCCTGGCGCATAGGTGGTTTTGTAGCTGCATCTTGTGACAGAGAATTAACTGAGGTGGGGGCAAATCTGCTCCATTCCATCTATGCCAGAGAAGCCCACCCACAGCAGCCAACTGAGCAGAGCACCCACTCAGGAGAAGCAGGGTGGGCTTGTTTGGGTTTTGTGGGGGGTTTATATTCCTTCCCTTAAACCAGCTGAAAGAAGTGAAAAGGCTGTGTTTGCTGCAGCAGTATCTTTATTCCCCCCATCTCCTTCTCTTCCCCATCCCTGTGGGGCTCCTTACTGTGGCTGGGGACACATGCCTTGGGAGTCCCTGCCAGGCGCAGGCAATCCTGTCTAGGGATTTTTGCTGTGGCTCATTCACATTTCTGGGCAAACTCACACTGCTTGTCTGAGTCTCAAGCCTGCAGGTTAAGAGCAGGGTCAGGCTCGTTTCCATCTGCTGCCCCTCCACTGCAATCTGTCTGGGGCAGCCACCCTCCAGATGCTTGAGGAAACCACTGCCTTTTTTTTTTTTTTTTTTGAAGGATTAAAGTGTATTGTTAATAATGTTGATTATTAGTAGGTTTGGAAGAGTCCACTCATTAATCAAGTCCTTTGTTCCTAGACATTGCCCAAATTCAGAGCTCTTCCAAACTCACGCTAAGAGTGGTATTTGTTGCCCACTATTCATGGAATGAAGAGAAATTCCTTCCAATCTAAACACATCTTTAATCAAAAAGCAAATATTACTGCATTAGTCCAACATTGGTCACATCTTTCTCCAACATGACAGGAACTGAACCCAGACAGACTTTTTTTTCTGTGCTTATTAAGAAATCCTTTGAAGCTGGTGGTGACCTCTGAGAAAGTTTATGCAGAAGAGCCATGCTTAAGGAAATCACATTAGTGTCTGAAAAAGAGACACATTTTAATTTCCCTCCCTTTTTCTTTGAGGAAAGAAAGCAGTGGACAGTAACCCACAACATGAGACAATGGAAGTGCTTTAAATTGGTAAGTCAAAGCTCCTTTTTTTTTTAATGCAACAAATAGCCAAATGCATCAATTAAGGAAGCTCCAGGAAGGAGCAGAAAAGAGCATTAAGCAAAGAACACCAGGAGGGAGAAAGCAACATGTTAAGGCATCTAAGGAACTGCAAAGAAAAAGAAGTGTCAAATGAAATATACTTAGCGATGTGAAACATACAGTCACCCAACATTTCTTTGCATTATAAAAACTAGAAGATGGCCAAAGAGGAATTTAAGATCATGTAAAATGGAATGGAATTTATAAAGAACAGGAATTTCTGAAGCATGAAAAAGCAGACTGCAAAAAAAAAAAAGAATAAAAAGCTTAATATACACAGTTATATTGAGTACACTGGGTTGTTGGGTTCTTTCTTCTTGGTGCACACACTCACACCAAAATTTAAAGCCTGCTTTCCACACCAGATCCTGCATCCTCATTCTCTGAGCACTGCAATTAACAGGACCACTCCAACTTACAGCACTGAGGGCAAACCTTAGAGTTTCTTCTGCACACCTGGGAGTTGTTCACCCAGGGGAGCCCGAGTGATCCAGCCCAAGGAGCAAATTCTGCACATTTCTAATCCCACTGCCTGACCTGCGTGTGGTCCTACTGCAGCATGCTCAGCAGCCTCGCACGAGGCACATGGAACAGGACGAAGGACAAACATCTCGGTATTTTATATCTCTGTGTTTTTCCCTTCTATCACAGACCTGTTAGAAATGCATATAGTCATCCTCTGGAACACATTTTCTCATGATGGTCATACTGTTTGACCAATCAGCTGTTTGCCTAAGAATTTTTGTGTTTAGTTAAACATATATATTTAATAACATATTGATTTATAAATGTGTAATACACTCTCAAAAAGCACTGGAAATTATATGCAGTGGTAGAGGTGTATATTCTTAGTCTAACTTCAATATTCTAGACTTTGGACTATGTACTATAGTAAAATCACTGCAGTGCTTATTAAAATTAATTGTATTTTCTTGTGCATTCAGCTCCAAAATCTTTTTGTGATTAAGGGGGAGGATTTTTTTCCTCTGCAGACATCAAAAATGAGATATAGTATGGTCAAAGATTTTAATATATTCAGAGTAATTTTTAGTTCTTTTGGGAAGCCAAGTTTTAAGTACATAAAAGAATTGCAGCAAAAAGCTCTCCTAGTTGTCTGCATGCACTGGATAATTTGTGTGTAAAGCCAGAACACCAGCTGGGCCTCTCTGAGCAGACTTTGCTGTCTTTGGCTGGATACTACACACATTCCACCTCTTGCAGGTTATCTAATATCCTTCTGCAGTCGGTGAAATCACCTGCAGAGGACCATTCCTCCACCATCTTCTAGGCACTTATTTATGGTCCACTGACTGCAAAGAGAGCCTAAACAGCTATCTTAGCTTTGACACCTAACTTTTCCAAATCAATGGCTAAGCAAGACAAAGCCCTCCCCCACTGTAAGGACCGGTGTGAACACAGATGAGAGCAGAGAAGGGCTACTAGGAGGGAAGGTGAGGATGCACACACTGCACACATGCAGTGCATCAAAAAAATTTATAATGTTTTATGTGGGAAGTATAACAATAAAACACAGATGTTCCTCTCAAATGTACCTTCAACTTCTCATGCCCTTATCCCATCAAGGATTTTTTTCAGGAAAGAGACAAATGGACAGTAAATCATTTTTCTATAACTGGCAAAGAAAATGAGGATTTGTACAGATGAATTTGCACTGGTTTTCTGGCTGTGGAACCCTGCTGATGTCAGTACCACTTGGCCTGGTTATAAACAATGGATCTGGGTTTTAAAAATTGATGCCTGGCACATACTCTTTCACACAAGAGTATTTTTCTTCATGATTCTGAAGGTTGTGTTTCTGCTTAAAACCTCTTCAACAGCAAACTGTAACAGCAGCCACCAACTGTAGAAAAGGAGAAGAAAGCTGGTTATTGTTTTCTGTCTTTTAACCTCTTCCTCATACACAAAAGCAGGAGGATGAGCATTATTCAGAGCCAGTTATTACAAGGTAAATGCTTACAAGTAAAGATGTACCAAGACAAAATAAATGCATTTGTAAACTGCTCATGGCTATGCCACAAACAATGCACTTGCCTTTTACACAAGTAACCCTTCATAGTGCATTTGCTCGCCGTGTCTCATAAGAGCAATAACACTGTGAGCCATACCTTTTCATGACTTTATTATCAGTAATCTTTGTTAGCCTGTCTCTCTTCATCTGTGATGTCAAAGTTACAATGTGCACAAAGCTGCCAGGCTCCCAAGTCACACCTGGCCCTCAGAACATATCACACCTATGTGCTCGTATTTAAACTGGCTTCTTGTCACATTTTTGCCTGGACTTTCAAAATGCTCTTTCCAATCTATGAAGCTTAGCACAGAGTCACCATTTCTGTGCAACAAACCATTTCTGCCTTTCTGCCCCGTTTGCTCTTTAACAGTATCTGGCAAAGGTCGTCTGGGGTCAAATCGTCCCAAATTACATCGCAAACTAGAATTTCCCTTTTTTTCAAAATTTTAGACATAGGGAAAAGGAAGACAGATGCCTTCAAAATCAGATTGTAAGTCCAGGTGTGAATTCTGTAAGTTACTTTTCTAGTATAACAGAATCCAAGCTGCAAATTACATTTTGCAGCCTGGGATCAATTCCTGGGACCTCAAACTCGCAACTCTGGACCTGAGGTTGAAAAACACTTAAAATATTTTGTTTACACACATTAGCAGAATTTGAAAGTCTGTATAAATGTGGTCAAGACCTCTCTGGAAAAATGTAGCCATGTGATGTTGTTTGGGGTTGGGGCTACGTAAGGATCTTTTAAAATAAAATAAAACTGGCATATAGCTTTCTCCACATGTAAAACTGGTTTTGAAAAAAGAATTATAACTTATACCTTTTTTTCCTTGTGAACAGTCTTCAAAGTAACCATTAATATTTGTATCAGTATTTTCCAGTGTGTTTACTGAGTAGTGAGTTTCAGTTGTACTTATCTGAAGTTTTTTTGTGCCTTGATAACTTCAGGCAATTGGTCTGCGTATGGGGATTTTCTGTGGAAACAATTATTTCTTCAAGGGAACCTATGATTCCTTCAAGACCACAAATAGGAATGGAAATGTTATGCTGTGTTTATTTCTTTGCCCCTATGCATGAGAGGGCAAAAGATGGAAACCAAGCAAGAAACAGCCACACTCTGCCACTTTCTACTTAAAGATCACTATGCAAGGAGAGGCAGCTGGTGGATGCTGAAGTGTTGTCTAGCCCTGAAATGCTTTGGGAGGGTTTGGGGGTTTGCTTGATTTTCTTTTCCTGAATTGGAGTAGAAGAGTGCTGGGAGCATCAAGAAACAACTGGTAGAACTTGATCTCCAAAAACATCTTTTGTTGCTGTTTTACACTTTGCCCATTGCCAGATGGACAGAAGGATGTTGCAGCAGACTGGCTTGCCAGGCTGCATGCAGTTAAACCCCAAATTTTTCAGACCAAAAAGATCTGAACCAGGGAATCACCAAGAGTAGCCTGGTCATTTATAACTGTGGCCATTGATCACTTTGAGAGTGTCCTGACCTGGTTTTGGAACTGGTACATAGAACTGAGAGACTTGGGGAAACCTCCTCCTGACCAGAGCTTCCTGGTACCCCATAAGCAAAAGCTGTACCAGGTTCCTAAGAAAAAACTGAACAGTGATGAGGTTTTATCAACATCCACCGTAAACACCAGCAGTGCCTGTTACACAGTGATAACTCCAAGCACCTGGCTAAGTTTGTGGATCCAGGATCAGATTCCAAAACATGTGGGCCCATATTGCTTTGCTGTAACATCAGGATTTGCCAACTACTTTTGAGCGACTGAAGGTGGGGGGGGTGGGGGGGGAGGGGAAGAAATAAAATTGTCCTACAAAAAGCAGAGTCATTTGAACCAAAGTCAAAACCTTCAAATTTTAAAGGTGATAAGAACAGGCCTTGACTGGTCTGTCACTTATCATGGTAGACAGAAACCACATGTTTCTCTGGGCTCCAAAATTACTTCTCTGCTCATTCTTCTGGCTCTGGAGTAACAGCAAAAAAATTGAGGGAAGTCAGGATCACAAACTTTCCTTTATCACCATATTTTAGTCCTTTTAGTGGAGGAGTGTAGTGTTTTGCTTACTCAAAGCTCTTGACCATCACTGCAATCTGTACAACTGAGATTTCAATCATTAAGAAAAGTGTGTGCAAAAATAGTCAGTAATATAATCAGTGTGCAAAAATACTCAATATTTTCTGCACTTCAACCCCAAAACACAAACATGATATTTTTTTTAGCTTAGGATGTACATCTGTACTCCACATCTTTAAAAACTGTCATGTAACACACACACATATCTTTCTCATTTTCCCTGGAAAAGCAGGTTGTATCACTGCTGTGTGCACTGTTGTGGAAATGAACTGTGAGGACAAAGTGTAGGACTGATATGACTTTTGCCTTGTCTTTGCCTCACAGCTTTTTGGAGCTACAGAATTACATGAAAGCCAGCTCTCTGAGAAGGGGAATGTTTGGTGTTCTTCTGAAGTCAATAAAAAAAGTGCAAATAAGACCCAGGAAGGTCTGTTTGATTTTAAAACTCTCTATATAAATAAAAGACTGTCAGTTGATAATGAAGACTGCTCATGTTGGTGTTTAAATAAACAATTTAAATAAAGTGGTGAATACAGGATGGTAAATCAAATAATTACCCATCACTGAAAAGGTCGAAGTCCTACAGCCAGTAAGTGCCATGTACATGCTTTAAAGGCCAACAAGATGAATCTGCTTTCAGGAAAAAAAAAAAAAGTTACTTAGACTGTGCAAACAGAGCTTGTAGTAGCATTAATATCATCTGGTTTTGCAGTTTAAACATGTTCTGCTCAATTTCCTACACTAAAGATAGTTTATGGGCCTTAACCCATGATGCATGGTCAGCATCCAGTACACTTCATGACAGCAGATACCTGGCAGGTTCTGTGCCTGCCACTGGAGATGCCCAGCTCATTTCTTTGATCTCCTTTTTTGTGTGTTCAGGCCACGTCCTTTGGAGGGCAGATCTGTGTTACCGTACACCTATATCTGTTTTTGATTTGAGTTAGGCAGCATTGCTTTATGAAAAGAAATTTTTTTTTCAAAGTTTTGTAGGCCCCCAGGACATCTCTCAGTTCATGAAGGAAAGGAATATCCTGCTTTCACTGCTTTCCAAATTAGTTCCCACTCAAGCCACTTTTTTCTCAGTTGTGATTCATTATCGGGGGGCTCTGCACACGCTGCATCCTCCTAACAGCTCTGCCTCATAGGGTTACTGCAAAAAGCACACTACCCCTAAAAGGCCCTCTTCTCTTTATACAGTGTGAATTACTGCTAAGGAGGTCATAGAGGGGAAAAAAAAAAAAAAGAAGAGGGGTAAGAAACATTTTGCTACTCTGAGGAAGTAGCTTGTGAAGAAAATGCTTTTCTCCTCTGCTTGGGACGACTAGGGAGCCTGGTGGACCCTGGTTTGTTGATGCTCATGTGAACATGGTAATCCCTGAGGGCTGGTTGTGCTTCTTAATTCATCCTGCAATAAATTTGCTACTGATGGTGCAGATTTTGTCCTTCCCTCCCCACTGCCCTCAACAAAGCAGGGAAAATTACTCAATTAATTGCCTGGCGGTTGCAGGGGCTGCCTGGCAAGGGGGGTACTGCCCTTCTGCGCCAAACTAGGGATATAAATTTTTCCCTGTGAGCAGAGCACATTACGGCTGTGTGCTTTGAGGCAGGGAAGTGCATGCATGCATGTAATAGGCAGCTGATCATTCCCATGACAGCTGCTGCGGGGGGGAGCGGGGAAAGGTGTGCCCATCGCCCCGCGCCGCCGCCTGCGTGTGACCCCAGGAGGGAGTCACGCAGGCGACCCTGCGCCCAGGGGATTTCTCAGCCCATGACTTGCTCTCAAATGAGGACTTCCTCCGCTGGATGCTTATATTGAAGGCGGCCAGTCATGTGCTCTGTTAATTTGAACAGTGGGATTCACCAGATCGGCAGTGGCTGGCTGTTTGAAAACACGGTGTGCTTCCAGCTCTGCAGCATAGGGGAGCTATCATTTAGTTTTTAGCTCTTTGGCAGGAGAAAGCTGTGCATGAGGATGAGCAGGTTAGAATTGACTGGGTAATTACATATTATTTTGCATGAATAGAAATGCCAGTGCTAATGACAGCAACGGTGTGCTCCAAAATATTTGGGATTAAATATGTTTGGTTTTGCACACCAGATGCACATAAATACTTTTAAACATTTGTATGCATTTAGTGCGTCTGAGAAATTTATTCAGTACTATATATGCAAAGTAGTAATTCTCAAGACTTCATGCTCCTTTAACCACCAACCCATCCTGCATTAGAAGAAAAGACTAAAACACAAAGATGTCTACCGCTAATTCCCCTCCCCACTTCTCCCTCCCCCTATCCTGCTTTAATCAGAGATGAAAATACTTTGACCTCTAAATTAAACAGCACAGAGTAGCTTTTAGCATTGATCTCAGCTTCTCAGGAGCCTGAGCAGGTATGTTCATGCCAGTGGTCCATCTGCAAGACTTGGCAATGGCCAAGTGATCCTGAATTCATTGTGCCAATTAAAAATGGAAAAATGGTCATATTTATTTTTACATCTATGTGTAGGAGCAGTTAAGCGTAGAAGTTCTTGAACCTACAGTTGAATTTGAAACTAAGCTAGCCCCTTCTGCCTTGCAATGAATGCTTTCCTTTCATTTTGGGGCAGATGAGCTTTCTCACTGCTGTCACTGTGATCATTTTTCTGGCCCATTTCTGTGGCAAATGTTGTTAAAAGGCTTTCTACAGTTTCTCCAGTCTGAAGCTGCAAATCTTCTTTTCAAAATACTTGCCATGTAATTATATAATTAGAAAAAACAAAAGGATTTTTTATTTGTCATTCCGAAAACTGTTTCTGAAGGACAGATGGAAGAAGCATTTGTGTGAGAAGTGGTAGCTGACGCAGAAGCCTTTTAGATGTCTCCAATTAATTTGAATCCATCTTAACAAACTCTATTCTGGAATCATTGTAACTCTGAAAATCAAACCCTAGATTTAGCAGAAATATTTAAATGCTAAATTTTTTAACACAAAACATAGAGATACAGGGGTCCATCATTCACCAGTACTTGCTAGCGAGCTGCATACTAAAGAAACCAGTCTTATTTGGTAAGTTATAGTCTCACATTCTTTTATTTCAAATAGTAGTTTTCTTACACAATTTCTTGCTTGAGTTCCTACAACTGCAATTTCAAATTCAATAGGAGCTGTGTTTGAGTTGGTGGAAGAACTCCCAATACAGAAAGACATGGCCTCAGCTCATGATATGATCTGGAGCAAGATGCAGCATGTAGGTTTTTAATTTCATCTGTACTCATTAAAGCATAAGCAGTTGTTCATTCACTGTATCTTGGCACAGAAGATGGATGTTTAATTTGTCCTGGGAATAGGGAAATTAGGCAAATAATAGCAGCCGTACACGAACACACATTTTGGAAAGGAGCCTACTATATTTAAGAAATTCCTGTTTACACTTTAAGGTTGGGAGTTTTCAAGTTTTGATGGCTTTGTTTTGAAGGGGAAAAGAAGAGATGCAGGATTTGGAATTGTTTCAATACAAAACCAACTCATTACATTCAATGGAGTTTATTTATATTTTATGAAGGTGAATGAAAGTGCTCTGGAATAGGCAACAAGAGCACACCACAAGACAAAGCAAACCTGGCAGAGGTCTTTGTTCTGCCTCATGGCCTTGATCCAAATTTCCTACTGCCCTGGCTCCTCCTGTGCTACTTGGGGATGAGCAGACCTTCTTCCCCCTTACGGACTTTCCCAGCAGTTTTCAGTGCCCTTCTGCAGTTGTATTTCCACAAGATGCAGTTCAGACACATTTCTTTTTCCACTGCTGTTTGTGTAAAGCTTTCCTATGGCTTCAGCAGGCTCTGAGATAGGCTCTTTGAGCATGGTACCACTCATTTTTCAATCACTAGCAATCCTTTCTTTCATTTCTGTGATTCAGAAAATAAAGCCCCAAAAGAAGAATTGGCCAGAGCATATTGAATGCAGAACCATCTTTTTAGTGCTCTTACTTATTCATTACAGTAAACAATGCCATTTAATATCATTTCCAAATCTCAATTTAAGGGGAAAAAAATCGTCTCATTTAGCTGTTAGTCTCCCTCACAATGGAAAGCTGCCTCAGAGCATGTTACATTTCAGAGGAGCCTGTGAGATTTTGTTTTAATGGGAAGCTAAATGAAATGTTTAAATTTAAAATCAACAACAGAACATGTTCAAAGAGCTATATTTATAGGGTTTAAGTGAAAAATGCTCTGGCA
This sequence comes from Pseudotriccus pelzelni, assembly GCA_035584735.1. Taxonomy (NCBI): domain Eukaryota; kingdom Metazoa; phylum Chordata; class Aves; order Passeriformes; family Tyrannidae; genus Pseudotriccus; species Pseudotriccus pelzelni. The sequence goes on from JAWMRA010000130.1 coordinate 63,184,495, forward strand.
TTGCTTTTAAATAATGCTGGCAAGCAAGGGAGGAAAGAACACCACTTACTGATTCTTTGCATGGCTTAGTCCACAGCCTTAGCCAAGGCTCATGTATAATGTGAGTTGTTGGCTGTGATACTTCAGTTGTAGTGCTAGTGGAATTCACTGTAGGCAAAGGCTCATGATGCTAAACAAAGTGGACAAAAGGCTTTTACAGAATAATAAAAATAACAAGTCTCCATTTATGACTTAAAGTTAAATGTCCTCAGTGAAGGCATTGCTCAGTAAATAACTCTGTGGGAAAACCTGTAAAATATAAATGCCCTGGCAAGATGGGGAAAGCACTGAGGGTGATAGAAATGCTTGAAGTCAAAAAAGGTGAAAAAGGACATTGTGTCTTGCCCGAAGCTCAGAGCTCTTTGCTGAATTACTTCGCTTGAAGCTCTCAGTTTTAGTTCAGCTCATGTAGCCAGGGAAGCAAGGTCCCAGTTTCAAGTCTACTGAAAGTACGTTGGTCTTTTATGTTCAGCTAAAATAATATGGAGCTTGTGTTTCTGAGGTGAACGTGAAGGAAATTGTTCAGAATTAGAAACAAATATAGACAGACTGTGAGCAAAGGAGCAGAAAGAAAACTGAGAATGAGAAATTAAGGGGAGAAACTGTTCAGTGCAACCTAATTTTTTAGTGATCTTCCAAGTTTCGTGAGGAACACTGCCAGAAGGCTCAGGCTGAGGCAAAGCTGAGGATGAAAGACCTGATGCCCAGATGAATCCTGGCAGGGCAAGTACCTGCTACCAGCTGACGTGGGCTATACCAGGCTTTGTATATGTGACCAGAGGTATCCAGTTGGCCAACAAGCATTTGTAGCTACACTGTATTTCCTATAGCCATTTGTATTGTGTGTCCCTGTTTGGTACCAGAGTACAAAAGAGAAGACAGTACAAGGAAGTCTGTGTGAATGTTTTAATCGAGTTAAATGACGAGCTGACACAGAGTTGAGTGTTGTCACCACTAAAAGAGTTCAAAGTATGGAAAATATTTGGGACAAGATTTGAAAGCATTTATGTTTTGCAAAAATTAAAGTGAGACCAGTTTGCTTTGTAGAATGTTTTATCACTATTATCTTTTTTACTGGAGTTTTTATCCAAAACCTTCACCAATGAGCAGTTAGGATTCCTTTAATGACCACCACAAATGCACTTTTGTGAAATAATGCTAAAAATTAAAAGTGAATAAAACAGTATGGGAAAATATGGAGGCGGGGTAGTTTTGATATTCTAGTTCTTTAAGTAATAGGGATTTTACTTTTTTACAGAATGGAAACGAAAAATTACCTTGGTGAGATCAGTCTGTGGTCACTTTTCAGTGCTTCATTCTTTTTCCACAGTGCTGACTAAAGATATAACGTCTTTATCTACCCTTTAACTCCGAGATCTCCAGATTTAAAACAGAAGTTTATGCCACCTAGCATTAGTCTCCATAGCACAAAGTTTGTTCATTGTGTGCTTTAGCTGTAAAGGAAATGTCTTGCCAGAAGAAAAGAGTGGACCTGAGTCCACACCTGATTCTCAGTCTGCCAAAACTCACTTTTTCAGAACCATATATTCCATTCTGTAAAATGCTGCATGTCCCACTTCATCTGCACCGAGAGGCAAAATCCAGTGATAGAATCAGTATAAACCATCAAACCAGCCACAAGAGCCCAGTACTGAGATTTAGGTCTGCCCCTTTTGGATCTAGGCTGGGAAGATGATTTTACCTCTACAAACACATTTAAGAGTTTGAAACAATTCTCTTTTCAAACTCTGTGTGCATGTGTGTGATGGAGAGAGTAAGGGAATAAACCCTCTCTTTCTGTTATGGTAGTGACATTCCATAACATTCTATTAAAAAAAGGAATCGAATATATTGCTCCTTGCAATAAATATTTCATTCTTAAACTAAGAATTGGTCTCTGGACATCAGGAATTCCCCCAGGAATACAGAATCTACACAGTGATGTTTCTGGTTGCGTTCCCCATGGAATATAGGATGTACTTGCTGATGTTCCCAGTTGCCAGGCTTTGGAAACTTGAGACTCCTGGACCCCGAGCTCTAGAACCAACCTGCCAGGGAAGTGAGGGGACAGCTGTTTTTAGAAAGGTGGCCAAAAAGAAATAAGTCAAGTTTTGTTGGAGTTATAATAATACCACAACTTTGGATGAGTTGGAGAAAAATTCTGGTGGGAAAACATCCCTGAGGTCCCAGAAGAGAGGCTGGGTGGCCCAGAGCAGGTCAACATGAACCCACCCTCTGTGATACACTTCATCCCCCGCCACAGTGTGGGTTGGTGTTGTAGGTGCTTAAGCTGCAGCTGCAGCAAGTCCAGCTCATTCTGAGCACAGACTCAGTAAGTCTGACATTGATGAAGACATGCCCTTAAGGACCATTTTTCAGAGGTGCTACTGAGCACTGGCATTTTCCCCTGCCAGCTGTTGTGAATTTTTCCAAGCTGCATGTAAAAATTCATTAGAGAAATGTATTTATTAGATTAGTGTAGAGACCATCTCTAATTACTGAGTACATTTTTTTCTTCTGAGGGCAGCCTAATTCAACCTCTCTCTGTGGTACTGTTCCATGACTCTTTTCTCATTTGCTTTCTCAGTGTTATTTTCTCTATACCCATTGGCAGCAGTAGCTCCAGTGTACACACAGTGTGTCACAGTTTCTACACCCCCAGCAGTAGGGCAAGACCAGAGCCCACTGTAACCTGGTGTATCTGAAATGAAAAGTTTTAGAGGTAATAAACCAATCTTCCCTCAGTCCAAAGAAAGGTACTGGCCACGGTGCATCAGTACAGGGCTCTATTATTACATGCAATTTGGGTTTCAAAAGCAGGAAAAGTAAAACCAGAAGACTCCAAATGAACAAATACCCAGCGAGGAGACAAGACCAGAGAAATACAGAAATGACACAAGGAAAGTGTGAATATTCAGAAGCACAGCTGCTGAAGAGGAAGGTCATGTAGGAGATGATGATACCTGCTTCTGTCATTCACATTACAGTACTGTTACCCACAGGGATGGTGTTTAATTTGAAGATCACCTTCACTAAACCATTTCATACAGAATATGTCACAAGGTAAATTGAACAGCTAGATGTATAATCAGACAGAATGGCACACTAAAATAATTAAATACAGGCAGCCCCAGGATGCTCCCTGCTTAATGTAGAATGTTAATTGGTATTCGAATACCACACCGTGTGTGTTGAAGAAAGACAGTGTAACTAATGTACCTGTATGTTGTGTATAATAATACAGCATGAGACCTTGAGGGTACATCTTCCCCTGAGGATTTGACTCTGCCAACAGCTGATACCAATAACAACAAAGGAATGAATTTCCCCTGACAGTTTCCTGACTTATTCTATCCCAGTTCCTGCAATCTGTGAAAAGCTTTAAGACTGATACGGTGCACTAGAATTAAATGCAACTTACAAAGTACATATATCCTCTTTTCAGTAGCAAAACCATAGCAGATAGAATTGTGATACCAGGCTTTATAAGTCCCTGGTTGCTTACTTTCATCCAGTTGATGTGCAAAATTTAAACAACCTTTTCTGTATGAAAAATACTTTTTCTAATATAATTTTATGATGTTTGGTTTTTAACAGCTGAAGTTTTCTGACTTCAAAGTACATGGAGGAAAACTTGTGTTGAGTTAAAAACACTGTTGAAGTCTTCCTTATAAAGAAATTGATAAATACATCAATTTTCACATTCTTGTCTCAAAATAGCCTAATGACAAGCCCTGTATTTATTTTTTATTGTCAGCATACTTAACTGGTAACTATTAAAATATATTGAGGTAAGAAATAGGTCATATATATTCAATATAAGACAAAATATTTTAACTAGCTTGCGGAAAACATCTACATCAAAAATATGGGATATGAAAAGCACTCCTAAAACAAACAACCTCCCACCCACAAAAAGCAAAACCAAAAATGAAAGATTATTTGCAGTACTAGTATGCTTACTAGGAAATACTGTGGTCTGACCAGTGGTTATACAAGTTGGGTGGTGTTATCCCTCCTCTTGACAAACAGCATTCCACTGTATTTTAACTAGAAAAAAGGAGCATTTGTGAAGTAGAGCTCTGATGAACGTGAATGAATAAAAAAATATGTTCATATACATATATTTGCAATGGTGCTCTTTAAAAAAAAAAAAAAGGTATCTTAAAATTACTTTTCTTATTCCATACAAAATTTGCTCTGAGTATGACAGCTATGAATACAGTAAAATATTTATTTTCATTCATAGGCAGATTGTATCTGAAATAGTGTTCTCCTGTAGAACAACTTTTGCTCTGTCCTCCTCCTAGAAGATTTTCAATGAGTGACCAGAAATCCATTTTGCATCCCTAAGACTCATTTCATTTGACAATAAGGACAGTTGTTTTGCTACTTCCACTTGCAGGAGGAAAGGAAAGTGAGATAAAATAGTACCATACATACAGAAGACAATTGACTAAGGTATTCCCAGGCTGAATTTCAAAACTATTCTGTGGCACACTCAGTCACAGAATAGCTGAGCTTGTCAGAGACCTCTGGAGATCATCTAGTCCAAGCCTCCTCCTAAAAACAGGGACCAGTGGGACAGGTTTCCCTGCACTATGTCCAGTTAGGTTTTGAATCTTTCCAGGGAGAGAGAATCCACAACCTCTTTAGGCAATCTGTGCCAACATTTGACCTTTCTTTTTCTTTTTAAATGGAATTTAAATGGAATTTAATGTATTTCAGTTTATGCCTATTGCTACACTAGTTATCACTCAGAAAAGTCTGTTTTCCTCTTCTTTAAATCCTTCTGTTGGGTATTTATACACATAAATTAGATCTCCCAAGACTCTTCATCAGTCTGAAGAGTCCCAGATCTTTCAGCCTCTCCTCACTGACAGATGTGCGAGTCCCTTGGCCATTTTTGTGGCCCTTCACCAGATTTGCTCCAGTATGTTCCTGTCTCTCTTGTCCTGGAGACACCAGAACTGGACCCAGCACTCCAGATGTGTCTTACCAGGGCTGAACAGAGGAAAAGAAATACCTTCCCTGACCTTCTAGAAGTGGAGGGGAGGGGAGGGGAGGACAAAGGACAAGTCTCCTTGAATGACTTCAAAGAAGAAATATTTTGCTGTCTTTAAAAACAAAAAGACGTCAAAGGTCTGGCAAGTGTCACTTCCCACGTAAGGAGCTTCCTCAGACCAAGGCAGGAGCTCTGCCCAGAGGGAAAACCCTAAGTACCAAATATATTATGATACCTAGTTCCTATCAGTATCAAGGAGACATGGGTACACACATGAAGGATAATCTGCATTAAAACAGCTGATACCACCTCCAGTACTGTCTTCAGTAGTATCCATTACCAACAAGCCAGTTTTCCTGAGCTGCAGAGGAGTCTGGCCTACTTAAAAGAGTCTGGCCTTTAATTTAAGTTCTGGTGGTTTGGGCTGTTACAAGTCCCACATTTGTTCCTTACAGATGGCAAAAGTAATAGTAATTCAAAATAAACTATTTCTGGCACTTTGAGGAACCTGATCTAGTGGAAGGTGTCTCTGCCCATGGCAGAGGAACTGGGACTATGTCATCTTTAAGGTCCCTTCCAATGCAAACCATTCCATGGTTTCTATGATTTCTATGAACTTTCTTCATCACAAACTTACAACATCTCTCATTTTTGTATTGACTGCTAAAGCATTTTCAGCTGGCAAATGTTGGTAGCAGCTAGAAAAAGAAAAAGCTGACTGAAAGGCCTTGCACTATAGGAACAAGAAGAACAGATACAAGTATGTTCATTCTAACAAATAACAATTATTGTTTTAAAGTCTTTATTTACTGAATAAAATAGCAATGCCCGACAGGCATTTTAGGAACTGGCAACAATAGTTATAATCTGCTTGCCAATACTCAGAACAACTTGTATTCTCATTGAAACAATAACAATTTTCATAATGGATAGGCCTGTCGAGTAGAAAGGAAAAGAATAATTCAAATAATGATGATTACAATATGCGCCAGTTATGCACAGACAATGTCGCACACATAAATTCGCTTCCAGTCTGTTCACAGCTATTCCCTTTGGTGTTATAATTTCATGATAAATTCTGTTTACATTCTCTTGCCTGAAATCCTTTTATTGAAAAGTCCCAAAATACAATACAATGCATTTTTGAGATCCTTAGTAAGAAAAAGGTTGTGGCAGATTCCTTGCACTAGTGTGTTTACTAGGCGAAACACCAGGAAACCACTAAGAGTTTTGCAGATCTCATTGCTCTCCACAGCAGGGGAAGCAAAGAGGGAGTTATCAATCTCTTCTGACCAGTATCCAGTGACAGGACGTGGGAATGGCTCAAAACTGGCCTAAGGAAGGTTTAGGCTGAACAGTATGAAGCCTTTCTTTACTGAGAGGGTGATCAAACACTGGAAAGGCTTCCTAGGGAGATGGTCGATGCCCCAGGTTGATGTCCCAGTGCTTAAGAGGCATTTGGACAAAGCCTTTATCAACATGCTTTAACTTAACTTTTGCTCAGCGCTGAGTTGGTCAGGCAGGGAAAAAACCCCAAACTTTACAACATAGGTTGAAAAGAAGGGTGGTTTTGGTACACATCTATTGTCCTGGCTAAGTTTTCGCACCAACTTCCCAGTCACTGTCTGACTCCATTCTCCATGTCTTATTCCAAGTCAGGGCTGACTTAGAGATGCTCAAGTGCAGGATTTACCAGTCATATACACCTACAATATTGCTGGATACTTTGTGTTATCTAACACAGGTCCTTCTGAGGAGCCGCCAGCCTTCCCCACTGGAAATTTCCATACCTGAAGTGACAGTAATTCCTTGTGTTTGAACGCTCCAGATCTGCTCCAACAGACCAACCACGGGAAACTGTATTCAATTCACCTCCAAAATTCTGACTGATCCTTCCTGCGTAGAATATATTCTACATACTGCTGAGCACAATTTATCAGCTGATTTATTAATAATTCACATTTTGTGAGAGAGAGTGAGACAATGAGCACACATAGGCACGAGGCACAATACTCTCCAAAGAGATTTAAAGCTCAAAGCTCATGAAACAGATGCACATAGCTGTGCACATCAGTTACGCTCCTTGTCAATCAGACCCAAAGCCAAGATCGTCATCCAGATGAATTCATCCACACAAATTTATTTTAGGAAAAAACAGCCCAAACATGATCTTCAGGTTTGAAGAACGTGAGTCTGTTTGTCTTTAAATTGAACTTAACATAAGCATCTGAGACATCTTCCAGTTATGAGAATAAAAACATACAGAAATAAAAATGGCCAAGGATCAGATGAAAGATCTTATTTTAACATCAAATACTTTACTGTACTATGGGCACACTGTTTGAAGAGCCAAGGTGTTAACTTCAAGCCCATATATATTTAGTTTAGAATTCACTTATACGTAAATGTTATGCGCGGATCTTTGAGAGAAAGTACAACAGATTTTGCTCTGAAATGTGAATAAATTACTTAAAATACATGACCTTATTGTGCTAGATGTTTTTTAATCTACAAGTAGGCATTCTTTACCCTTGCCTTCAGCCACAAGGTCAATGGTGGGTTTTTTCATCAAACAGGTAATACATAGGAAAAGGTAACAGTGAACTATATGTGCTGTGAAATATTTAGCCAAAGGAACATTCTGCTAGATCACTTATGTTTAGAAAATAATAAAAATATAAAAATATCCCCTAAAGAAAGAGAAATTCCAATGTTTCGCAAAAATATGTTGTACTCCTTTCTTTGCTTTCTCCTTCAATATTCTGATCTCTAATATGCCCTTAAAATATTTAGAAATTCTTCCCTGAAGGATTTTCTCTAACTTTCATAACTCTTAAAAATTTGGAACTTTCTCCTGCTATTTAACAGCATCACATAATAGAGCATACACATTTCAGCTGTCACTAGTAGTTACATCAGGCTCCGTGTGATTCATGCATTATGTTCATTCCTTTTATTTATTCTAAAAAGACATTTACAGAATTTGAAGGAGGTGATTTCACTTACCTTATCTTTGCTCCCTCTAGTTAGTAACCTGGTAGGTAAAAGAGTCACTGTTCTGACAGAGACGAGAATCAATTTGAAGATGAATTTTACGACATGTAAAACTGATGAAAATCTACACACAGAGGTGTTGCTTAGTGGCAGTGTTGCAGGGCTGCGTCCTTATATCAGCTGGAGTCAGCACCGTGAGTAGGTTCAGTTTCAGTATCAGCATTTGTTATTGTTTTCTACCACTGTAGGTTGTTGTTGCCATGTATTGACAAAAAGATGACATTTAACAGCACAACTCTGCAGAACAAATCAGAGAAGTGCACAGGCTGTTTTATATGTGAGCTTTTAAGAATCCTACAATTTTCAGTATAACAGAACCACTAAAAAATTGGTTTATCACAATTTCAGAAGTGTTGTCTCATTCTTTGCTGAAGAACTCCACGATTTAGTTAATTTTCAGTGTAAAACTGAACTCCCTGTTTGGCCTTTTTTGGTTGCTTTAAAAAAAAAAAATAAAATGTGAAGGTCCTATTCCCCTGTGTGTGTTACACGTAACTCCCCCCAAATCAAATCAAATCTGTTCTCTGCAGGGAGGTAAACTGATCATGAGCCTTGAAAACCTCAAAACTATGGGAAGGAAAAATACAGACCTACAGACCTGAGAGGGGAGGTGAGTAGAATTTCATGAAACAGAACCCAAGGCATTGGGCCTTTTTATGTAAGGACCTATATCCTGGAATGGATACAAGGTTTGGCATATCCTGAGCAAATTCACACACAGCCAGTAGTGAGATCAGCAGGCAAACAGCTTTGTGGGCACATTCCCTCTGAAACCCTTCTAGAAAAGCTCTCCTTCACCAAACAGCTCTTATCCATGGAGTGACACATTAAGGAACAAGAACCTTCTCACTCTGAGGAAATCCAAGCCCACTTTCTGACAGGAAGATGCAAACCCTCAGGTGACTGGCTGGGCTGGGTGGCAGGACAGTCACTGTTAGCCCTCCCGCTGAAGTCAAACCATTGTTTTGTCTGGTGTCCAAAAGTCAAAGCATCAGCAGGAGGGCAAGCTAAAGGGGATGGGACCGCACAGGCTCATGGCTTTGGTACTCAGCTGGAAAGATGGAACTGGGCTCTGCTCCCAGGACTATTCCTATTCACATTCTGCAGCTCTAAAATGTAGCCAGAATAACAGAGCAATTGGAAAATCACCACGCAACCAAAGACCAAGGGTAAGCAGGAAAAAATATTGCCTATTCCTCTTCAATGCTAGGTCCCTGGCACTGTGCTGTAGAAACAAACTCCTTCCCACTCACTCTTCTCTTGGTTTGGTGAGAACTTCTTTAAGGGTGGGGTACCTTAAAAACACTGCCAATGAAAGAGGCAGAGATCTTCAACACTAATGCTTAAACAAGGTTGAACACGTGTTGACATAGACAATCATCTTTGTGAATTTCAGTTACCTATGGAGATGTAAGAAATCATAAAGGTCTTCCATTTCCCAGGTACATATTCAAACACTTCCATTCAGATACCTACATTCCCAGGCAAAGGCAACATTTAACCATTCTGAGTGGATCTAAGAAAAAATTATTTTTGTTCAATTACACAGCTATATTCGTAAGATGAGCTGATGTTTTAACTGGATAAAAGCTACATATCAACAGTCCTGAATCAGAAGCCTCTACTAAGTCAAGAAAGGGATAAAAAAAAACCACTACAATTTTTGCTTTCTCTTGATAGGCCCTTAACCCTTTGGAGACATCTGACTATTCATCAATCATGCAGAAGAGAAAGGTGCCTAATCTAAAGCACTCTAAATCCCCCTATATATCTCTGCTCCTACTAAACTGTCTCATCTGCTGGGTTAATGCAAAGAAAATAACTTTCTGTAATGCGATGTCTGTCTATGAGTAATTAGGGGGAAAATAATTTTGTTCACGTACACCAAATGAGCCATCACTCACTATCACATATGTTGAAGATATACTTGAAAATACAGTGTATTTTCTGTAATCTGTACTGTATTTCTTGCCCTATTCTCTAGATAAAGGAAATAAAGTCAGTGGTCTTCTGTGATTATTAATTTCTGCTGTGCCACGAAAGTGATGTGGAAGAGAGTCCTGCAATCTACAAAGTCCTGTCACTGCCCATCATTCTTTAAGTGACCATTTGCACGTAAAGAGCAGATTTGCTGCAATTGCACTTTCCTTTGTAGATCTAAATACGCTGCATGTGCAGGGCAGAGGGTTGTGACATACTGAAATGCCTCTCATTTCTGCTGTACTTTGACAACTAGGGCTACCAGGCCGGCCCTTTAATTACTGAATTCTGTATTCTGGGTTCAAGCCACTATATATATGACGAGATGGTTTACTATTCTTCACCCTTCAACATGAACTTAGTCTATTGATTTCAGTTAATAAACGTATAGTGATTTGATAGGTGGAAACTCACCTGTCAGAGAAGCTTGCTTTTTCAGGCAAATACTATGCTGGAGATCACTGGATTATTTCAGGCATTTTCTTCATTTAAAAAAATACTATAGTAAACTGTGGACATATGAATATGAACTGATTTGAAGTGAATAGATTGCAGACAAAATCCTTCTCTCATGTGGGGTAGATTCCTTGGCTTCAGTGGAACTATTCTGGATTTACAGTGATGTAATTTGGAACAACATCTGGCTTCAGATATATAAGAAGAACTATTGTAATTGTTTATATCATTGAGTACTTATTGAATACTTTTGCTATGCTTTTGTTAGCTCTTACTAGCTACACATTACTGCTGGTTTTACATCTTTCTCTTGTATTTCGTGTAAGACCTGTGAAAGTCTTGCAGAATGAAGAAGGTATATGTTTCCTGCAGGTCACCACTGTGTGGCATCTCTCTTTATTTAGTTAAAAACCCAGTCTACAGTGATCTCTTTTTATTTTGATATTACATTACAGAAGGCAGATAGAGGAAAAATCCTCTCTATTATGTTTGCTCTTCACATGGAGTGAGTCAGTGCAGCAAGTCAGTGGCATTTACCTGGAAAACACCTTTCATTTCATGTGGGTTTTTCCATAGAGTCGCCACTCTCCTTCGACTAATAGTATGCTGTGTTGACAGGTATCCATTCTAGTCACCTTAGCACAGGTTTGTTATTATTCCTTTATAAACAAATAAGTACAGGGCAGAACCTACCTCCTCTCAAATCTGTGGCCAAACTCTGCCTCTCTTTACTCCCAGACGACACACACTCAACGTCACTGCAGGGTGAAAAGGAGAGGTAGACTGGAAGTTACTATTTGCCCATTGATATCTTTAGTATGTCCTCTTTTTTTGCAAGGCTTTCAACATCATGTTGTATGTGCTCTGACCATAAGCTCTGAGTACAATCTTCTCTGCTGCCAAAATCTGTTAATGGGATGTTTTGAATTTTAATGGTAGAGTGTTTAATAAAACTACAAGACAATGGGGAATAAATATGTAAATACACTAAATACCATTTGGAGATCAACTTCAGCTATTACACCACACATGCAATAGTTGTTTTCTGTTATGCAAAACTATAGGGTCTGAGCTTGTAATGTCAAAGCTGTACTTTGCAAATATGTTTGGAAATATTCACACATGTTTCTGCTTAATCTTATGACACTTGTTTTTCCAGCTTGAAAATTTAATTCAAATATCATAATTTACTTAATTAATGTTAGATATGTAATGAATATGTTGTTTTAGACCAAGTGGCTACAAGGACAGTTGTGGTAGCCAAAAGCAATGTTTGCATCATTTGCATTTCTTTGAACTCCCAATTAAGTGGCACTTGCTTCAATGAAAACTAATATTAGAGTTGACTTTATTCACTCTGTTTCATTACATCTGGCTTGCTTTTAGGTAATTTTTTTCCAAATCTACTCACAGAGAATATATAAATTATATACTATTATCTTTTTTTAAAAGGCAGCTCCATCCATCATAATGGATTACAAATTTGTCACCTTGAATCAATTTCTGTTCACAAGTTCAAAAGGAAATATAAGTGCTTGAGGGTCCAGAAATATTTATTGTACATGTGGATATTATTAAAGTTTATTGAAATCCTTCACCAATGAGAATTGTTTCTGTTTTGTTTTGCAACACGTAGAGCACTAATGTTAAAAAGCCAATGCCTTTATTGTCTAAAAACTAAATTGGCAATGCAGCATTGACTTTGAGGACTACTGATTCTGCCTAGAGATACTAACATATTTATGCAAGCATTCATTTAATTAAAACATGAAAACTTCAGCTTGCCTAATTTAGTAAAAATTTGTTTCAACATAGTTTCTTGTATAACATTTTCCCATGATGACGTCTATTTTCAAATAAAAACTACTTCTGCTAACAACATCGATGGTAATTCACTCGGGCTTTTTTCCTTGTAATAGAGCAGAGGGAGAAAATGGAAACTTAAGATTCATGAGAGTCTTGGTTTAAGACTTAGTGACAAGACTACATCTGGTATCAATACGGTTCTTTGGGATCTTGACCACATCTTTCATAAAGTGGTAAGTTCCGCCAAAAGGACACATCTTGCTGGCTGCTAACTACAACCTCCGAAACGCTGAGCCCGTGCAGGGGAGGAATGCAGTAATGCTCTGCTGGAGGGAGAAAATGAAACTACAATTCTAATTACATTTTTATTAGTGGTGTTAATGGGAAGTTGAGCTCTTAAAGCCCCTAGTAAGAAGTGCTTTCTTTGAAATTGTATATCATAGTGTCAGGAGTTAACATGAGAGGGGTTTTTGGTTTGTTGAGTTGCTTTTTCCCCCCCCTTGTTTTTGACTAATTTCTTGTTATACTAAATTAGTTAAACCCTTGGAAATATTTCCCTTTCAAAGAAAAAGACTTACAGTCTCAGAAGGAAAAAGCAGCTCATTTGTTGTGACCAGACAGACACACACCCTGGTGACAATCAGAAGTGACTGTTCAATGGGTGAGGAGCCAGCCAGAGTGCTGTGGCAGAGCAGTGGCAGTTGCCCAGGTGCAAATTTCACTGCTTCATATATAGAACATTTATTTTGTTAAAGAGCAGGACATATTGGTGTCTAATGAGTTTTCACTGGGACATTAGAGGGCAGTTTTGTATTTTGCTTTCTAATCCAGAGAAACCTAGGGAGTATCTTCCACAAGGAGTCAAATATTTCAGGAAAAAATTACTATTTCATGATTCCACATGCTTGGAAGCAGAGTTCTATCAGGGCTACCTGTGAAAGCATTTTACTTGAAAGCAGAGATGTCTCAAAATGAGGAACAGATTTGTATGACTAATGAAGATTAAGCTGAGATTTCACACAGTCTTACCAGTGACTTTAGCTGTTTCCACATTAAAGAGTCAATGCCATGCCAGCTTTGTAAAAAAAGTGTCTTCTCAAATATATATATCCCAAAAAAGGGGGTTTGCTTTACTCTGAGGAACTGTAGACAGATGAATCCAATGTATGTGTTGTATAATGACATTTAATTTGGGACTTTTAAGTTTCAGTAAGGATATTTCATGTGGCTTTCTTAGCAACAGCAGACTTAAATCTGATTTAAGTAGCTGGGGTAGATTTCTTTCATCTGAAAGCATCTTTTAGTTCCATAAAGTTGCAATCCTAACTCCTGCTCCATTTGTCAAGGATATTAGGATGTGACCATAAAGACATTTCAGTGAGTGTATTGGTAGGTACCAGAAAGTCTGCATGTCTTTTACACTTGAATTAAGATAGAAGAGCTAATGATTCATTGTCTGTGATGCTTGGGCATATCAGCTTCATGCAATGGAATGACTGGGGGAAATCACTCATTACACAAAGTTTCATTTCTCTCACTATAACAGTGTAGCCTGCCTTGTTTTACACCAGGTTTGTGCAGTGAAACTTGTCTAAAAAAAGCTGTGTATGAGCATGGAAAATCTCCTGTTGTCAATTTTCGGCCCAGCTCCTGGTGTGATGGGGTCTGAGCAAAAGAGTGCACCCAGGATGGTGCCTGATTGAAGGAGAGATCATTCCACCACCAGAAAGCTGCTCCTGCAAACACACTCTGCCCCTGTGAGGTGTGTCTGCCACAGTTCAGTCAGCAAAGCTGAACAGCAGAGGCTTGGTAGCAGAGTCAAGATACTGAGTCAACAGAATAATCTAGGACTTGATTCCATGCAAAGATGCCACTTTGCTATTTCACACGCTGTTTTATACCTGTTGCTCTCTTGGGTTGCACACTATGCCAGTTTAAGTTCTGTGCTTCCATTTAGTGTTACTGAATGGCTGAACACCCAAAAAAATCCTGTTATGGAGCTGATGAGGAAGACTTGCACCAAGTAGTGCCCATGCCATATTTAATTCAATCAGCGTTAAGTATTTAGTCAACATATGGATCACTTCAGGGCTTTAATGATGCTTTAAGGAAATATCTAACAGAAGTGTGAATGTCTATGTATACACATATCATATGACAAGAACCTCTGATGTTTGAAGGTTACAGTTTGATCCAAAAAACAATGTCTGTGTAGAAATTTCAGATTTATTAAATAAATAGAATGCATGAACATCTCTGTCACTCCTCTGTAAAAACACATACAGCTATGACGGATTTTCACATATTGTTAATAAAATCTGTTTTGTTCAAATCAGCAGTTCTGTAGTTCTAGTTAGCAGGGTATCACCCATTAATTACATATATTATGCATCTGAAATGTGTATAATATTTATATACCAAGGGAGAGAAAATTATTGTTATAGGAAGGGGGAGAAAGTAATAAAAATATAAAGTTTATCCCAGGTTTCCACTGGCTGTTTTTTAATCACTGAGTTCAAAGTGTTAAAGGGACCAACATTTTCTCCCGTGGCATTTTTTTTCCTTAGATTTCTCATGCATTCCCTTTTCTGCAAAACTCTGCTTAGTAAATATTAATTTACCCTCAATTACTAATGACAAGTGAAAGAAACCCTTGCATTCATCAGGGCCACAGCCTTAGGACATACGTTCGTCCTTCAAAGCGTTCAACCATTCAACAATTAGAACTAATAGCTACTCCAGGCTATCGAGGCTGAAACACAGGACACTCCCCTAGTGCCGAGCTCTCTCGGCAGAGGCACTCATGGTGGTCTTCCAACCTATTGACTTCATCTGCAGAAGTTGGGAAAGTGGTTTGGAGAGTGGACAAATTAGACACAGGGTGATTGTCTAAAATGTGAGAACACTTAAGTGCTGGAGAGCGGAACTAGTCAATTAGTTCACTAATAAACCTTAGCTATGTAAAAGCTCCCTTGTTTCTTGCATGAACACAAAGTGAAAGGTTGGGGATCTTGCTCAGCAAACGACAAACAGATAAATAAATAGAAAATGCTAAACTGGGAGCATGAAGGAATGTTTGGTATTGACACACTGCTATGTTCCCCTACAACACCTTAAAAGTGCAGCATCTACCTGCACACTTTCTTTTCTGGGAGCTTCATTTTTAAACAGAGAAAATTCCCCCTGCAAAAGGAGCTGAGGGTTTGTGTTTGGACGCGGCTGCAAATGTGCGCACACACACACACAGATATTTCTAATGATGACCTTGACTTCGTACTTCACTGTTCTCCCAATATAACATAAAGACCAGTCTGCTTAAACAGCTCTCCTGTTTTTCTCTATAGAAACATAAGGTAAAGTTTATTTTCTTCTGTTTTCTGTTCTCATTATTTAACAACTAAGAAAATCTTTCATTACATTATGGTAACAGGACAAAAGCATATAGCAAAACCATAATATTATTGCAAATAGCAACTTTCTGTCCAAATACAGTGTGATACAAGGCTTCTGTGAGTACACAGATTTTGTTCTTGAAACATGACTGGAAATGTGAATTATATTCCTCTTCTCTGAATAGCTTAAATATTTATAAATGTCATCTATTTTTTACATCTTAATCAATTAAATCTGCAATGAAACTGTTCATTTTTGACCAAACATATTCTTTGCCTCATGTACCATTGTAGATGAACATTTGTAGTGTGCTTACCCATGCCACAAGTGCCATGTGTCACATCTGAAAAGCACGTACAAACAGGATGTTAAGTTACAACTCCAGAAATATGTTTACCAGGAGTAAAAACTACCCAAATCGGATATTTACACATAAACACACAATCAGAATAGCTTTCACCATTCTTCTTCCTCTACACTGGTATAGCACCTGGTCTTACCCAAAATAATTTGCAATGTAAGTGGAAGACAGGAAACAACAAACACTTGGGCATAGCAGACAACAGGGGAACACAATGTTGCGCTACAGAATCAGGACTCTGTCTCTCACAGTATTAGATGGAAAAAAGAAACTATAATTTGTGGAAAGAAACTGTAACTTGTGGAAGGCCAGAAGATATTGAGATTTTGTTTAATTTCTAGTGGAGCAAAACCAGTTATAAGTGTTTGGAAGAAAGTAAAAAACAAAACCACTGTTTTATATACAAGAAATGTTAAGAAAATTTAAAGAGGGCTAAGGAACACTTCTGTTTTTGGAATGTCTTCCCAACAAACCATCTGACAAATACAGGTATCTGGATTGTAAATGACTACACTCAAGACTTAACCTAGTGCTCCCTGGGCACCCCGCATGATCAACCACTGGCACTTAGTGGTCACGAAGGACCTTCTATGAAGGCTCCAAGTCATACCAGGATACCACCAGCAATGGTGTCTAGTGGTTACAAATCTTCCACTGGATTGGATAGAAGACAATGACAATGAATTCTTACTTGTTTAAAAAATTCCATGTGGTTAATACCAGGATCACAAATAACACCTATTGCTCAGAAAAATAAAAAAAAAAAGGAAAGAAAGCAACAACCAAAAAACCCCACATCATCAACAACAACAAAAATCAAAAACACAAAACAACAACCTAACTCTATAATTTTTTATGTGTAGTGAATATTAAAAAACATGAAGAAATGTTTCAGATTCATACATAATGTTTCAAATTTAGAAAGAATATTTTAAAATTTATTACTTCTGATAGCCCACATATTATGCCTATCCTATATATTATGCATATTATAGATATTAGAACTTAAAATATAAACAAGAATTAAATGACACACTGTTGATTTGGCAAACTGGAGATAATCTCATGCACATGGAAGGCCCACCGATATTTCTAGCACCCGAGATTTTCTGATCTCTATAAAGTGGATATTTATAGAATGTGGCAAAATTCAATTACAGCATAGTACAACATAAGGCACTCACTATGAAGTCAGTTGTACGGAAATTAAAGCTAATATTAACAGCAGACAATGATGTCAGAAAATGTAAACAGCTAAAAGCCGTCCCTTGATTACTGAAGGATATAATATGAAGACAAAATTGGGATAAGTTTCTTCCCCATGAAGAAAATATTCCGTGTTTTGCACAGTGACATTAGTAGCCCTACATGCTGCCGAATTTAAAGAACTGACATAATGGTGAACAGGGTTCTTTTTTCAGACTCTTTCCAGAAGAAAGAGTTTTGGTCTAAACGAAAAAAAAACTATAATGATATTAGAGTATTAAGTAATCCCGCCTTGACATTCAGCCTAGTTTCTGTAATGAAAGTGACTGCATTTTTTCAGGCAGTTTTCTAACAGTGCATCAGTTGTGGGAATTAGATTTTTGGAATCAAAGGTGGCAGGCAAAAAAGTTTGGATAGAGTCAAATGGCAGCAAGTTAGGAAAAAATTGGCACGAAATAACGCCACAAAATTGGCACGAAATAGGAAGGTAGTAAAAGGAGCTGAATGAAAGAGGAAAGAGGGTGGGGAGGGATTTTTGTCAGTTTTTACCAATTAAAGATTCTTTATAAACGCAAAAGGAGACAAGAACAGCACAGCATGTCTGAGAAGAAGCAGCAGTGTGTCAGGATGATGGGCTTGTGGCAAGCAGGCGGTAAAATATACTGTGTACTTTAAGCCAACACAACAGGAAAGGGAAGTTAAGGGGAGAATTCAAGCATCATAAAATGAGTTTCCCAAATTTCTACACCATATGTTTTGAAACAAAACATGCTTAAATGTGCCAAGTGAAATTTTATTCTTACTTGGCAGCTTTGTTTAGAAAACTGTCATAAATCCTAAATATAGTTAAAGTGCTTATTCCATTGAAATTATCTCATTTCTAAAATGGATTCATGTTTGCAATCAGTTTTGAAAGATTTTATATTAGTTTCTTATCTTCCAACAAAATCTCAAAGAGCGATTGTAGTCTGATCTTCTTTTAAGCTATCTTTTCTTAGGCTGAATGGAAGAAATGAGATACAGTCCTCTTGAGAGTTTGTTTTCTAACAAAACCATTGCTGACTGACCAATTCACCCTGATTTAGTCATGCTGAGGAAAGCTTATTCTGCAAGTAATTCCCCTCATAGCAGTGGAATCCTAAAGTAATAAAGTTCCTTGCTGCTGGTGTGTCCCAAGACATGGGCATGGTCTTTCCACTCTTCTGTTCTTGTCTTCAGTCACAATATCACTACAGCTTCAGGTCTTCTACTGTAGACTTCAGTTTCACTTGGAAGCCAGGGAAATATGCTCCAACTCTACCAAACTATTTTGTTACACTGCTTAGATCGCTTAGAGGGGTTTTTCCATTTTATTACCTTAAAATTGTATATTAAAATAGTTGTTGACTCAAAGAATGGTTATGAAATACAGAAATCAAGTCAGGGCTCAGAATACATAAGAAATGGCACCTTCAGAGTACATTTATATTAGCTGTGTGGACATAAATACATAGTCTGTAAAATATGTTCTGGGTTGTAAGTATGCCTGCAATCCACAAGTACTTACTGACGTGGATCATCACTTGGTATCATCTGAGCAGTGAGGTAATATTAGACAGCTACAGATTTCTCTAATGTAATCAGGCCTTTAAATATCTCAGTAGATATGATTCAGATTAATTGTACATTCGGAATTAGATTAGCTGAAATAGATCATATGGAAAACATTCTGAGGAATATTTCTTGTGCCAGATATATAAAGTTAATAAAGAGAACTGGGAAGTAGGAAAGGCTGTATGTTTTTCTTTTCTCTAAAATACTATGAGGGAAACCAAAAATTGCATATTTTTCACAAGGAAATGTCTGTTTTAACAAAACAGATAGTTTTCCCCTAGCCTTAAGAAAGAAATGCAAATGAGCTCCACAAGCTTTTCAAAATGCTCAAGGGAATTTTGCAGCACCAACTATAGGCGTATCATTCACAATACACGTGGGCCAATAGAAATGGTATATTATGCATTTCACAGCGCAGATTTCTCAGGGATTTTCATCTAAAACCAGATAGGCAAAAAAAAAAAAAAATTTACTTTTAGAGACATGCATCTGGAATTTCAGAGCACATCATGGCTAATGGCTTTATTGTGAAATGCTTCCTCTCACTGGGATCATTGTCAGTGAGGCTGTTTGTGTTGCTAAGCATATTGTAAACCCAGCAGCTTGATACATCTGGCATGGAGAAGGAAAAAAAAAAAAAAAGAAGAAAGAAAAAAGTAAAAATGAGAGGAGAGGAGAATACTGTGGAGTGTAACTGATGTGTCAGAAAGGCTCTTTGGGATATGAGCACTGTAGCAATGCAAAGAACTATACTGTAATAAATGTGATCCTAAAAGTGTTACAGGCACCTTGTGGGATATAAAGACAACACATTTGCTTCCCAGAGAATGTGCAGTTTAACTACAGACTTGGCACAAGAAATACTGTAGTTAATAAATGAAAGCAAGGATTAGAATTATGAGGTTGTGCAATTCTGGCATGCGCCGTGAATACTTTGTATGACCCCAGCACATTTCATCCCAGACTTTGGCTGGGCTATTTATAAGTCAGAGAAAGTAATGGCCAGTTACCCATTTAGTTCTTTTGCCTCTTTTCTCCTCAGCCCAGCAACAGCAGGTAGGGTTTTTTTTGAACACAAAATATAACTTTAAGTCATGTTTCTAACAAGGCCATAATTGGTGGGATGTTGGCTCCGTTATAAAACTAGTAAAGACTGGTTTTGCTTCAGCCAGAATGCCTTTTTGCATTAATTACCCCTTTAAAACCCTCACTGCTGCTTTATTGGATGAAGCTGCTGACAAAATATGTAGCCACAGAAAGCTCACTCCGAGCTGAACTCCGTGATCTGGCCAAAGAAAGACTATGAAAGCACTGATTCTGAAGGACACGCAAGCCCTCTACTCCTCTTGCCAAGACTCAGTGCTTATAAGGATTTCTAAAACTCTGAGACAGTTAACTGGCATCATTCCTTGCAGTTTGGTGAATAAGTTCCTGTGGGACATCCCATTTGCAAATTGCAGAGCACAAGTGTTTTTCACTGTGGAGGTATAACTGCAGCCAAGGTTCTGTACACTGCATGAGGATACTCTATGGCTGCTTGGAGATTTTCAACTTGCATGTCACTAATACTTTGGTACATTCACAGGTGATTTAGTTCTTCACAGCCTTGGTCCTCAAATCTCTTTACTATTTGTTCCGAAAATGATTTGTAATAGAGAAATATATTTCTGTAACTCTGAGGAGTGTTGTATCTCTTACCAAGGGTCACAAGAGTTTCCTCAGAAGCACTTCGGAAATGTTATATTAAGCATTTATGAGGTGTGGTTCTGCATTTAAATGCAGATCTTCTGTGATGGTTCTACAGATTTACATTGCTATTGCCTCCTACTAACCGTTAAAGTCAGGATTTTTCACATTGTCACCTTTAGATGTTTTTATCTGGCTTTGAATGAAATCTGTCCTGTGCAATTCCTCCTGCTGCAGGAGGACCCAACTGTCGTGATACGAAATGCAAAGAAAGAGCCACTTGAAGCACTTTGGAGCCTGGTGTAAATGTAGCAGAAATTTATCCACACTCAGAGATAGTAAAATAGGTTATAATTTGCTTTTTTACATCATTGTAAGTCTATTGTGGGCAGTGACATATGTGCTCAGGGCACTTGCCCTTTTCTTAGACATTTCTGTCCTTTAACCACTGCTGCTAAGACTAATTCAAAGACTCATTTTTTTAATTCAGTAGTAATATAGAAATCCTACGTTTGCTGTCACTCCTACTGGATGCTATACTTTAATTTCTTCAAAGACTGCAAGACCTTTTCTATTTGTTTTATTTTTATTTTCTCTGGTAAAAGGAAGAATGGGGAAAAGTAGAGCCAACATACAAAATTATTAATTTCTTAGGTCAGAGCACCTCAGGACAAGAAACCTCACAAAACAGCTTTTCCTGTAATTAGCAATGCTTCCTA
The DNA here is from genome assembly GCA_035584735.1 of Pseudotriccus pelzelni. Classification (NCBI taxonomy): domain Eukaryota; kingdom Metazoa; phylum Chordata; class Aves; order Passeriformes; family Tyrannidae; genus Pseudotriccus; species Pseudotriccus pelzelni. The sequence continues at coordinate 63,205,793 of JAWMRA010000130.1, forward strand.
GCCCTCTGCAACTGGGAATCACTGTCTGTGCTTCCAAACTGGATATACATTTCCTTGTGCATGAATGTGTTCATGTTCACACGTGTGTTTGCATGTACTAAATATGGAATATAGCTTAAACATTTCCAATTTCTGCGGATTTTGGCTGCACTTCCATTTTTAAGTATTTGGGACTGTTCTTACTTTATATTAACTTAATCGGTTTGCCTGTTTTGAATGAGCATATTTCATGCAGCGAGATATTATGGTCACTCAGTAGAATGTAAGTTGCTTTCACGCACGTTGTGTTGCAGGCCAGATTCTGACTGATTAATACATTGCAGGTGTCAGCCAAAATACAAAAGGATAAAGAGGAGACTAAGGGGGTGAATTTATTCCTTCTCTCCGACTGGCTGCTCCTGGTGGGGGTTGCAGAAGCCACTCTGCAACTGGCTTGGAAAGAGATCCCATCAGAAACACTACCCTAGAAACAATACTTTTATCATCCTTTCCATATGCACAAATTATTCCCACTCTTGGCAGAAAAAAGAAAAAATAACAGCAGGCAAAGGGGCCTTTTATGAGATTCTTGCCAGCCAAAGTACATCTGCCCTTTAAAGATAGGTTTGCACCTGTTTTGGGGGGCTCAGCTGAAACCTCTCCTATTTTGTTGCCCATCCTTACAAAAAAATGCCCTCAATCTGTGAAGACCTGCATAGTAGCTCAGATAAACATTGTATATTTTCATTGTTTGATTAAATCTTGCCTGAACTATCAGTTGTATAATCAGAAGAGCTGGCTTGCTCTGAGGTGCTAGCTGTCAATGGTTATTGTGAATCATAATCTAACAAATACCAGATACAGTTATTTGGCAATTGAGAACTAACCTTTTTCTTATTTAAGGTGATAGGAATGAAGGAAACATAAATCATAAAGTACTCATTTTCCCATATCTGAAAGTGCATTAATACTTAACATTTGTCTACATTTCAAGACAACCAATTCATACTATTATTACCATAAGATTTTACATTCTAAGTTGTTACAGAAGTTAACGCTGCAGAATTCATATACTGTTTCTCTTTCTTGGGATAACTCCACCAAACAGCACTGTTAGATCTTTGAAGAAAGAGCCAGTTCAACCTCACTAAGGAGAATTGCTATAAACATTGTAGACAAGCATACAAATAATGTATATATTATTTTTAATAGTTTTATGCCAATTTACACTTTTGAAGCATCATTATGCTGCTTTCAACTTTATGTGTGTCTGTCAGGAGAACAAATTTTAGTTCTTCTAATAAATTCTCTTTACAGAAAGCCTTCAGAAATATTTTATTGGACTAAGTCCTGATAATGTAAATCATGTCAAGTACCTAAAGAAACCAGATGATAACCATTAAATAAAAATGAAGACAAGTTCAGACCTTGAAAACTTAATTTCATTGAGACCCCAAACATCCTGAAAATTAAGTACACAGGCTAAATTAAGTGTATAGGCTCCCACTCACAAGGGGCTTCATCATGGTTTTAAATCACAGCATGGTGCTGTAGGCTAGACAAAGCTGCACTTCCCAGCTGGAGATATTTTGACTGACCCATGGGGTTTTTTGAGCAGACCTAACAACTCTTTGTAGGATGTGATATAACTGCATGCTTGCATGCTAGCATGGATGGTATAAAGGAGAGTGACCTCTTTCTGGTCTCTTTGGGAATCTGAAAAAATCCATTTCATGTGTCTGGCACAGTAAAATTTTCTTGAGTTAGTCTTGAAAATTAATATTTTCTACTGGTTTTGGTGGGTTTGCTTTGCTTTGTTTTGTTTTTACAACCATCCTTACCTCATGTTCTTCAAAAGCAACCAGAATTTTTCTATATAATATAGCCCAGAGAAAAACTGGGCCACTGAAAAACAACTAAGTCCCTGTAGTTAGAAAGGAAGCTCAGAAGGATGATACATTTTTTCCTGGCAGCTCCAACATCAGTACTTTTCTGGAGAAGAAAACGCACTGGAGAGACCTTACAGCAGCCTTCCAGTACCTGAAGGTGCTTACAAGAGAACTGGAGAGAGACCTTTAACAAGGGCATGGAGTGATAAGACAAGGGGGGATGGCTTTAAACTGAAAAGGGGAGGTATAGAATAGATGAGGAAAAAATTCTTTACTGTGAGGGTGGTGAGGTACTCGAACAGGCCCTGAGAAGTTGTGGATGCTCCATCCCTGGAAGTGTTAAAGGTCAAGTTGAATGGGACTTTAAGCAACCTGGTCTAGGGAAAGGTGTCCCTGCCCATGGCAGAGAGTGGTAACAAGATGATCTTTAATGTCCCTTCCAATGCAAACATGATTCTAGATTCTCTAATTTCCCATGAAAAGGCTTTTTTTAAAAGAAGCTATTTTCCAACATTTTCTGTAAACAAATATACCCATCATGAAATAAGAGGTGGCAAGAAAGAAATCAGAAAATGGACATAACAGTCACCATTGATAGCTCAGCATTGTGAGAGACTCCAACAAATCTACAGAAAAAAAATGTGGAGTTTGCCTGCATTTTGGAGAGCTGTAGAGTAAGTCCTCCAAATTTGCAACAAAGAACTTTCTCTTGATTTTGAACCGCATAAATACAGTATGACTGAAGTTTCAGGAAGTTTTTGAGAGTGGAAAGGACTCTGATGACATACGGTAGAAATGATTCCTCTAATAAAGGAATTGGTAATACGTAGGTTGTTTCCAAACTCATTGCTCTGATCTTTTTGAGTAGGATCAATACCATGAAGTCAACCAGTTTGTGTGTGAGATGATTAAATCAGTATAGCTGCACTGACTTTGGTTACATTGCACTCTTTTACCAGCTAAATTACACAAGGATTAGCCTGGTGTAAGTGACATCAGAATGAACATCAAGGTCTTTGTTATTGATGTGTCCATATGTATCATCAGAGCATGGTATATAGTCTGCAGTATCTTTGTCAACAACATTCAAGGTAAATATGAATATTCCAGTAAATATAAATACATCTATGTGATGCAAACCTAAGCTGCTGCCAGACACTTCTATTTGGTTACTACACTTCAGTGTTTGGTCTCACTGAACTCTGGCATCCTTTGGACTTGACAGATTAACACATATACTAAGACATTTGCATATTTATTTTAAACCAGATGTTCTTCGAGCAGTACAGCCAAATTCCCATCATCACTGTAATCACATTGTGTTTTGTTAACATAATGGAGCCATTAAAATTCCACTGCATGCTTCTGTGTTAGGAAGAAAGGGTTATTAAAGAATTTTCCAGGTGAATTCTAAGTGAATCCTAATTAAGGAGAAAGAGTCATACCCCTAGCTGATGTTGTCTCTGCTTCAGTCACTGAAGGATCTGGCTTATACCAAAGTAAGACTATTTGTTTTGCAATAGCTGTCATCTATATAACAGAAAAGGTGGTTGGAATAAAGTTTTAAAAATATAGTGTATTATTTATATTATTAATAAACATAGACTTAGATCTGAGGGGGTTTTTTTAAAAAAAATCTGAAATTAAAACTTTTTTATTGATTCACATTGTAGAGCATTTGGCTTTTTATGTGAAGATCAATATTTGGTAACATTTAGCACAACTAATCACTGTTAAATCAATGAATACAAAGCTCAGGAATGCAAAGAATGAGAGTGACATTGTTTTAAAACTGGAAAAGAAAGTTGCACTCCACAGAGTGATAAAGAAATAAATCTCATAAAAGAAGAAAATATTTACTTTCTGAGAGAGAAGCCAGGAGTAGGAGGAACTGGGTGAGGCTGGAGACTGCATTCAAATAGGTCTTTCTGATTCAATGTGACATTGTTTTTCTAAAAGAAAAATTCCAGACAGTCAGAAAGCGGAGGGAATACCCAGGGAAAACATACATTTGGAAGTGCTACTTTGTATTAAAAAATAATGTCTTGGGGCCAGGAACTGCCCTTTGAATTGTGGTACTTAGAAGTGGGCACAGAAGTAAAAAAATGCACACCTGGTCATTTATAATTTCTTAAATTATTAAATCATCCTTTCCCAGCTGAGTGTAAGAACTGCAGGCAGCAAAATGCATCTCCCAGTGGCTGAGACCCTGAACATCTCATTACAGGTCCTGTATGACACCCAGATGCCAGAGCAAGGGATAAGATTTATCAAAGATATTTAAGTTTCAAATTTGCTTCAGGGCTGCACACAATATGAGGCAGTTCAGCCTAAACTGTAACAGACCAGACAGAGGGAAGGAGTGGAATATGTTTAAGTAATCCAGAGCATGATGGGTGATGGAGTATCTTAATATCTTATTCTGGCCAAAAGAAGCAAAGGAAAAGAGGCAATGAGTGAAGGAAAGAGGCAAAGATTGATCCACAGTTCAGAAATGGGGCAGGTCTGCTGATGTGGCAACCACCACACCACTCACTGAAGTAGGAAGGGGCTAATTGATCACTGTCAAAGACCTGTCCAAAAATTAATGGAAAAGTGCAACAGATATGACAGAAAAACAGCTCTTGGCAATAGTGTGAGAAGTCTCCACTCACAACTTGCACCACCAAAGTTCAGATCAGGAGCTTAACTGCTGTTGCGAAACATTGTTGGACGCTTCCGAGCAAATGCCTGGCAAATTGTGCTCCCAGAGAAGTTGGGTGGATAAGGTCCACAGCATTTCATTAGGATGTGTTTGTTAAAAAGCTGTGTCTGAAATGTTTGAAAAGTTCAATATAGACAGGCATGATCTACTGCGGTAAGCATGAAGCTTTGTCTTCAATGAGATCTCAGTCACGGTAAAGCTGACATGAGCACAGGAGCACTGAGAAACTTTTAAACAGTCTAAAGAAGGCACAACACTGGTGATAGGGAATGGTAGTGCTAACCAGAATGTTACAAATGTGCCTTTTGGGGGGCATTCACATAATTTTACCATTCCCACAATTTTATCATTCAAAAGAATAATTCTTTGGAAAAGCACTTTCTTCTCTCAGTAAGAAACAATGTTTACATAAATGTGATGTTTTTTTAGAAAATTGGAGTGTAAAGATAACTTCTAAGAAAGTCAAAAACTTCTTTTCTAAGAAAGCTAAAAACATCTTTTCTAAGAAAGTTATCTCTCAACTTTTTACTGGGCCAATGAAAGCCAATAACAAATGAATTCACTGACTGGTTTTGTGGTATTACCCCCATTTCTTTTTTGATGGTGAGGAAATGATGCAGAAAACTACTAATTCATGAATGTGTGAGTTCTGAAGGTTTCATTTGGGAAAGATCTTTCACTAAACAGCAGATAATTACTCAAAATGTTTTGAAAAGTTTCCCAGTTCAGCTTACACTCTACCACTGAAATGTTGAGGAAACCGATAAATCAGACCAAAGAAATGTCTGTTTCTAGCCACTAAATTTACAAGAAAAGAATGTGGAGACTTCATTCCTTATGAGTTTTCTTTCCTCTGTATCATTGATTCAGACTCAGACTTGCAAAAATGTTTTACTAAGTTTTCTATGCCCCACAGTCTTCAGCCCTTGTTTTTTCAACTATCACTAAAAGTTTTTCTTCTAATGGTTGCAAACCAAAAGTGAATCCATATCTGCAATGGGCAAGAAATTAAGTGGGTTAAACTAGAATGAGTGGGAAGGAGGGGAACATAGTTTGAGAAACTTTTAGGAGCAGTCTACCCAGTTCAACCTGTTTTGTTAGAATTGCAAAATTTTTTGATTTAACCTTTTATTTAACCACAGCTTTCAACAATGCCAATAATAATATTAAACTTTTACCAGAGAGGTAGTAGCAATAACTTCACAATGGTCTGAGTTTTGTAAATACTATGTGTGGGTGCCCACATTTATATTGCAAGTGCAAATGATCCACATACTTGGTTTGAGCAAATACAAGGAATCATGAAAATGGTGCGGAAAACTCAGGTATTTGCAAAAGATTCTTCTCTTCAGTGTTGTTCCTGTCTTTAGCAATGAAAAAATGAAAATTCAAAATTAGGGTGAAAAATCAATAGGCAATTTCCTTTAATGGAACTCCACTGCATATTGAATGTAATAATAGGAGTGACTACATCTACTGAATCCAATGAGTCCTTGAAGCCTCTGGAGTCCAAGGAAAGCACAGCTCCCTTGAGCTTGCTGTCAGACTGCTGTCCTGCAAGGTGATGCCTGGTCACCAGCAGTACATCCAGCCTGGGCGAGCTGTGAGCCTGGAACATAAAAACCTCTGTTCTCAGAGCCAAGTGTATGAGTCTTGGTTTACAGCTTAGCTGTTCAGGAGCTACATGACAGGCACACACATGGCACACAGACCTTGCACGTGCCTTTAACAGTGCGTTGCTCTTCCCTTACTGTTGCGTAGAGATCCCTTAATGAAATCACCATCATGAAAACGGTTCTTTTCATCTCATCCTGGCTAGGCAGAGCTAGCATCTGGAGCTGGTGAAGCCCTTTAGTGTCTTAATCAAGCTACAATCCATTTCTCTTCAATGTCCCCTTTGGCCCCTACAAGCACCTAACCAGTTTCTCCATCTTCTGTTTTTCAAAAAGTCTGAAAAAAAGAAAAAGATTTTTCCACTTGAAGGCAAAGCACTGGCCAAAATTTTATCTTTAAAGTAAATTCTTTCATTTAGCCTTAGTCTGGAGGGTATTAATAGACATCATACTAGCAGTAGTACAAGTACCTTCACAAAGATTTTTGTTTTACGAAAACAGTCACAGTTATAGCTCCATAACATTAAAAAAAAAAAAAAAGAAAGAAAACACACACACACACACACATGCAAAAAACCCAGGATGTTTAATTTGTTCAGCAGCTGCCCAAATAATTTCACCACCTGCTCCTGCATTTCAGCTTTCTGCTCCTCAACATTTTCAGACTTTTTCAAAGTAATATCAGGAGCCCATGGAGGCCTCAGAGGGAGTGATCCTGCTCAGAGCTCCCTACCCAACCACCGAACCACTGCTTCTATTGCAGAGGTCACAAGTTATTCTGGCATCTCAGTGCTGGGGATGAGACATTGATTTTTGCATATATTTCTTCTATTAGCAGTAACAGGAGCTTTCTGAGTCTTGCTTGCTAATGTTGTTATCAGGAGGTCCATAACCTTGGTGGAACTTGTGGGATCCACAAAACCAAAATAATGACCCTGAGAAAATAATACAGAAGACATCAAGACAAGGGTCTAGAGCATCACTCTTACCACGAAAGACTGTGGGAGCTGGGCCTGTTTAGTCTAGAGACGAGACAACTGAGAGGGAATCTCATTAATGCATGTAAGTATCTCAAAGGTGGGTGTCAAGAGGATGGTGCCACTCTTTTCAGTGGCACCAAGGGACAGGACAAGGAGTAATGGCCATAAACTAAAACACCAGAAGTTCCTCCTAGACATGAGGAAGAACTTCTTTACACTGAGGATGGCAGAGCACTGGAACAGACTGCCAAGGGAGGTCGTGAAATCTCCCTCTTTGGAGATATTCAAAAGCCACCCGGATGTATTAATGTGTCTAGGTGACCCTGCTATGGCAGAGATTTGGACTAGGTGATCTCCAGAGGTCCCTCCCACCCCTAACTGTTCTGTGATTCTGTGATAGGCAGGATTTCCACACGCCTCTTCCCTATGAGTTTATTGAGGATCAGCTGCAGCTGAGCAGTGCAATCAGGTCACCTGTGAAACAACCGGAGCGCAAAGTGGAGAGGCTGAGGCAACGTGGACCACATCTGCAGCTCTTGCACATTGGTAATTTGGTAGTTTATAGTAATTTGGTAATTTGCACCAGCTGAACTTGAGGCCTTTTTGTAAGTTAACTTAGTCCTGCTTTTTCACATTAGGGGTTGTAGCGAAAGCATTTGAATAACCCATGATTTAGTGCACCAGTTGGTGAGTGCCAAGTATCCTTACAGGCAGGCACAGCACATATGGGATGCATACAGGAATTTGTGAGGGTAAAAAGGGAAGCTGTTGTCCCCAGTACAAAAAAACACCTCCAGGAAAATTATAAATAAAAGTCATCCTTAAAACAAAAGCTGTGACTATGCAAGAAGAGGAAAGTACAGTGCTGTCAGGGATGTCAGAATATGACACTTTTTAGCTATAGGATACTACAGAAATTATTTCATAAGCTTTTCCTCTCTTGAATACAAGAAGTTGACTCCAGAGCTCAAGCTGCAGAGAGCAATTGCTATAGCTGAAAGTATGTGTTTCAAAGCACTGTGGAAGTAAATGAAAGTGTCATTTTGCACTAATGTGATAGGCAGCTATGCTGCCTTGTCAGAACAAGCAAAGTCCTGTAAGCTTTATCCCATTGCCACAGGCACTTGGGCACCTCTCTGGAAATCAATCACAGATTGGCCTGAAGAAGAGCAGAGCTGAAACAATGGCACCAGAGTAGAGGACCCCTAATGAAAGCCATTTGCTAGTCCACACCTAGGCTGTCTAGACAGCACCTCCTGTGCTTTGATCACTGATAAACCATTCTAAATGTTACCAGTGCCGCTTTTTTGTTTCTGTTTACAGGCAATCAATAGGCCTCTGGCCATTGCCTCTATTTCAAAGCAGTGCTTTTCATCTGACTGCAATCAAATAAAAAAGAACAAAGAGATGGGCATTTTGGATATGAGATACTTATTTTCCTGTGATTTATACAATTTCAAATGAAAAGAGAAAACAAAAAAGCAATTGGGAGTGTACATGTGATAAATGTTTCTAATTAGGCGTGCTCTCTTAATCAATTTTAAAGTTGAATTCTCTCCCAAACCAACAAAAATTTAGTGTAATCTTGTGTGTGTGTGTGTGTGCTTGTGCGTTCGTGTGTTCATGCTGCACAACACACACCTGTAGATTTTAGAGTCTTTTTCATCTGCACTGCAGTTACAATTCTTGGTGCTCTTTTGTGCTGTTTGCTAGTACAGTCATGAACCACATACAAAATATCCAGGTATTTTTTCCAAAAGGCTCTGTTTTATGATTTAACCCTGGTACAATTCAAGCCATAGAAATTAAAAAATCTGCCCCCAAAAATTGTGTGAATCTCATATCCTATGATTGTCCAGCATATACTGGCCCATCAGACTTTTTAGTTATACATACTCTGCTACAGAAGCTTTCTAAGATTTGTCTAAATATTGTTTTGCATGTGGATTTAAGCATGTTTTGCCCAAATTCAAGTCCACAAATACCATGTGGTTGCCTTTAGCTGGATGTCAGTGCTTGAACTTTAAGCCCTTCTCATCTTTTATCTTCAGCAAGTTGAAGTAGTCTGCTTAAATTCAGCCTTTGAAACCCTCCCAGCCCCTCCCTATGTATGTCGTGCCACTTCAGACCTCTTAAGCCTCAATCACATACATTCTTTAAAAAAAAGTAAAAGATCATAAAACTAAGAAGAGATTTAATCTTATCTCTAAATTTGGCTCAACCAGTATATAATTTTAAAACAATTTATTTCTTGCATAGTAATTCAAAGGCATTTTGGATGCAGCTTAACAACACTAAAAACCAGTCAGTCTCATAAGGCTCTGCATTTTTGTTCTTTATACCTGAAAATATTTCTGTTTCAAAAATCAAGCTCAAGACCAGCTCTTTCTGGCTCATTTATAATCTCCTGAAGTCATAGACTTTGTTGCTACTTCCTCTTCTCTTCTTTCTGAGGACTTAAAGAACAATTTTATTAGGTGCCCTCAAAGTTTCTGACATGATAGAAAAGGGGACAGATACACCCTTTTGACAACAAACGATGCTTAGACTGCTGAAGATGATATACTCTGTAGTCCTGGTTGATCAAATCTTTGGCTTCAGGTCCTATAGGATAAAACAGCTCTCCTTTGCACAGTATTTTACTCCCTTATAAAAATCTCAGTAAGTTAATCAAGATTTACCTTATAGTGATAGTAGAAGTGATAATATATGTGGTGGGTTTTTCCAAGAAAAAAGTAACAATGCATTAGAAACACTCTCAAAATATCACACAGCAAGGAAGTAGGAAAGTAGAGGGGGAAAAAAAGTAATAATAAACTTGTTTCACAACACAAGTGATGAAGAACAGAGAAACTAAAGCTCTTTCCCAGGGCTATGTGCATACCATTCATTTATCAATCCTAACCTGATGCTATTTATCCAGGTCCCTTAGAGGATGCACAAAGTTTAATCAAGTCCCTAAATTGCAGCACTGATTACAATAGTGGAGGCACATAATAAAAACAACTTCATAGAACTCTTCAATTTCATTCCTTTGGCAACATTTTCTTTCAGATTGATGTTATTTGGAGTGAAAGATCCCAAAGTCTCTGCAAAATAAGGCTGAGGGCTGCATAGGAAAGTCAATTAACATTTGAAGTTTCACGTATTCACCTCCACTGTTTCTTATCAGAAATAGGACATGAGTTTTGTCTGACTGAAACAGCTGCTGAAAATTATTTTCTACTCCTAGAGTAATTATAGCAGTTTTAGTAATGGCCTTTTAACATGAAACTTAAACAATGCAGGAGAGAAAAGAGCCAATGGCATCATTTATAAACACACTGTGATTCCTACACGTCGACTCAATGGTACAGTTGAATGCACTCACAATCCTCTTATTCTTAGGAATATTTTTATTCCAGTTTAATTCAGGAACCATTCCCTTTCCTTGAAGTCGAAAGAGTTAACTGGGTGTAAATCTTGCAAGAATAAATGGAACTGAAATAGTGCCCCTTGGAAGAAGACCAAAACAGCTTTCCCAAAAAGAAAAAACACTGAAATTCTATGAGTACCCAATAACTTTGTGAACAAACTGCAGACTTCAGCCAAAAAGACATTAAAACAACAGAACTTTGCCTGAATTCAGCTTGGTTGGAATAAAATTTTTAATTATCTCTGCCTTCAAATTATATGTTTAAACACTCTTTATAACTGGAAAAAGTGGAGAAATAAGAGCAAGATTGGGAATTTTTGTTCTGTAGCAGTCTTTCTTCTTGTAGCTGCAGTAAGCCATCAGATCTGTCATATGTCATTTTTCAGCTCATTAGGTGGGATTTTGGCAATTTCTGTGTACAGTAAGAGGTATTGAGCAGTTGAAGCAGGGAAGGTCAAATATTAAGCGCAATGTCATCATCCCTAATCGCTTCCAAGGAAAAATTCTTGCATAATTGTTTAATGCCATGAGCTGACTGTAGTGGGACATACTGGGTTTTGCCAATTTCTATTAACTCTTGAGGCTCACAGCCAGAAGCTGTATGAGCAAAGGAATATGCTAAGATTGGATCAAGCTGCTGTTTTGCTGATTTTCCTGCTGCCCCACAGTACTGTAATGAGACTCCCCAGCAATGAGGGAGAAGCCTCAGACAACAGCACAGCACACGGTCCAGTAAGACACCAGAATATACATCCCTTTGCATCTACAGACTGTAAATTGTGCACAGGGCACTGCTCAATTAGCATTTGCATGCTTTGGCCCCAAATCAGCAAACTTGCATGTGCATTTTGCCCAGACAAGTTCCCATGGGATCAGTTGCATTGCTTATGGGTAGGAAGCACGCACATCACTGTGAGCAGCATGGGGGCCTTCCTTGGACAAACATCTGCAATGACAAACATGGGATAAAATCCTTCCCTGCTGCAAATCAGCAACTCCTGGTGTTGGCTGTGGGATGGTCTAGCACCGTGTGTGTTATGCCAACAGCCAAGACAAGGAAAGTTTTTAAAACACAAAGTAATGCTCCCCAATCCCAACTGTTTCTTCTAATGGGCTATTTTGTGGTACAGTTGTTTCAAGAAAACTCATAGTTCTTCTGAGAACGTTTCAATGCTAAAGGCAGAACTGACTTTCAAGATTCATCAGTATAAAGTAATTAACTGGACTAACTCAAGTGGAATAGATTGTCCCAGGAAGGCTCTCTGGTGTGCGTGTATAGATGCTCCAGTCCAGATTAAGTGAGTTGTAGTCCAGATCGCAGTGTGTTCAGAAGCCTAAGGGTAATTACTGTGCAATAATTTAGTCTCTTTTTTAACCTTGGCTTTAGACTCCTCCTATTAAATCAGTACCAGTAAAACACAGTTTTCTTTAAGTAGAATATTTAAGCTCAAGTAAACCAAATGTATGATTTATGAACTAGTTTATTTTGCATTGAAATGCCAAATCATGGTTGAGGGACAGTAATGTTCAGCTTAAGGACAAAAATTAACAGCAAAAGAGCAATAATTTTTTAAACCACTGAAAATAGATAGATGACAATGTCCTTTGTCTTGCATTTGCTAAATGTGTGCACACAGATTTTAACATGGGTTCAGCCTGATGCACAGTGTCATCATTCAGCTGTAAAGCTGGTGCCTCAGAGTCCACCCAGATTTTTGCAGTAAGTTAAAACTTGCAATTTAAAATTCAGATTTGTGTTGTAACAACACATCTCTCATTTTAGACCAAATACATACCAATACTCCATGTTAGAAATGTTTTGTTTACATATAAATAATATTTATGAACTGTACATAAAATCAACAATACACAAATTATATCAATGTTGCAAAACTCCTGCAGTTTCAAAAAAAGGATACTTATACACATCAAGAAGGTAAATGTCTCTGTTTTGATCAATACTTTTTTTTCTGGAAAAGGATACCATCAAACAGTCTAGGCAATGAAACACCAAGCAAAGCCTACCAAACCCCCAAAAATTCTGGATTTGAAAACAAAATCCAATCCATCTGTAAGACTGAAGCGGGAATTTTTATGTATGAGGTTTTGTCTTCCCCATAATAACTCTTTCAATACAAGAAAACTAAATTCTCTCAAGGTACTAGATCTCAGGTTTAGACTGTTTTGAAAGAATCACCTGATTTTCTGGTAACAGAAACACCTGCATTCACAGCCAGGAGGGGGAAAACACCTTGTATAACCACTGTAAATCCACTTCAGTCCAATTTTCTGCATCTAGAACAAATAAAACTGTACAAAACCTAGCTGAAATACTGGCCAGTGGGAAATCAACATGAAGTTCTCTGTTCATTTCGTTGTGGGCCAAGATTTTACTTTCAGATTCCCTCTCTGTTTTCTAGTTTATAATAGATAATGTGGCATTTTTTACATTTTCCTATGTCATGAAGACACAGAAATAGATGATAAGACTGGTGACCCTGAGTCCACAGCAGGAGCCGTGTACACATCTGAGCAGGGAACGCAGGAAAAGTTGTCATGACTGAAGAGAAATGTGTGGTTAGAGTTTTTCATTTCCAAATCTGCTTTTGGGTAGGTGTTGTGGTAGCAAGCAGAGTTGACATTAAGGATTTGTCCTAATATGTGGGCCAGGTAATAAGTTCAGAGTTGTGGTGGATACGTAAGTGTGTATCTGCATTCATCCTTCTGTATACACACACAGTATCATGACATAGCTTTGAGGAAGAAAGATAATACATATCACTTGACCTATAAAATTGGCCAACAAAATATAATAATTTCTTCTGTGCAAAATCTTACAACTGTAAAGACCCTCACTCCTACCATTATCAGAGCTAGAGAGCACTAAAAAGCACATTAATTTAGCTGTTTCCACTGAAGGCAAGCCTGTATCTGAATGAAGGGCAAGGGGTTTTTTTGTCATTTTGCTTGAAAAAAAGAAAGTAACAAATGATTTCTTTGTTGAAGCTTAATTAAAAGCAGATAAAAATCAAGAAAATATTTCTTGCATTCTTTCGAATTGAACAAAATGTTCCTGCAATTGTGAGCTGAAAAGGAGCTGTCTTTCTGTTTGTTAAAGAGAGACTGAAGATGCATTGTGCAACCTTATCTATATCTATCCCATCTGTCACCTAATCCTGCTAAAAACAAGGATGCTTGTTCAATGCAGCCCTTCCCAACAAAAATGCACTATCATAGAAATAAATGAGCTAGTATTTTTGCACAGTCCATTTCTATAGTTTAGGTAATAGCAGCATACCTGAATAAATAGCTGTGAAGATAAAACAATTTTAGCATGAAAGGATAATCGTATAATCCCTAAGGAATAAGAATTACAGGAAAAACTTGCCCCCCATGTCATTCATCTTCTTGAGAGACATACCCAGATGATACTGAAGGGAAACAACAAAAAAACCCTGTGGTATAAATTATGCACCAGCGATTGCATTTCCAAGGTGTTCTAAAAGTATAAAGTTAAATAGGAAGCTGCATCACTGAATTTATCTCTTCATATCTGTTCCCACAGTGTCATGGCACAAATCTTGTAGACAAGCTTAGAAAGAAGTGGTTATAATGCCAAAAACTGCAATCATGGATTCTGAAGGTACTTGTTTTACACTTTTCTACACAATGATTGTCGAGTACGTGATACAAGCAGACATTGCTCCCAGCTGTGATGCACATGACCCGGAGTTCCTTGGCATCACACGTAAATGCTTAGCGAGAGTAACAGGTTAAGAAAGCATTGGCAAATGGCTTCTTTGTTCACGCTGTTGCGAAAATAAGCAGACAGGGAAACTGGGGCAGGGGGCTAGTTTAAATTCTGTAACACGTAAAATAATTTCTCAGTAATTAATTCACTCATTAGTAGCAGTCTCCCTGAGGATAGTGTAACCTGAACAGGATATCACAATTACAGCACTCATTCCTCTTCTTGAGCTTGTTGGCATTTGACATGAAGAATTTATCAAAAAAGACATAGACATCTCTGTTCAGCAAACTCTTAAGCAGGCCTTCCCAACTTCCCTTACACATTGATTCTCATTTATTCTCCTAGTAGGCAAGATCCGTAAAAGCACTTAAAGCCACTGTACCTCTTCCTTTTCAATGAATATAAGACCTCCATTACTGTAGAATTGTCATGCCTATCTACCAAAACATTATATGTATATCCTCCCAGGTACTGGACTAAGGAATCTTGATTTAATGGTTAAATTTTCAAAAGTAGTTAGGCATCTAAAAATGGGAAATATTTAAGTATTTTTTAAATTCTGATTGCATGGCTGAGTGATCTGAGAAGGCAATAAGAAAGCAGGGCCTGAAGTCATAACACAGTATATATTTGCCACTACCCTTAGTCTTTGTGGGCGTGTTGTGTGCATGGGAGGTTGGCCCATGGTGGCAGAGAATTGTGCACAGACACCAGTCACTATTTCACTCTGTGCCCCGACCCCAAGCCACACCATCAACCACTGCTCTGCCCCCAGACATGAATAACTGTAATTTAGGCAATACCAGGCTGTATTCTTGAAAGGTAAGAAGTGGCTCAAGATAGAAATTGCTGGGAGCTGCCCCAGAAAAAAAAAAAAAAAACCTGAAATGCTCAGTTCTCTCCTGTAGGTCTCCAGCCCTTCAAAGACCAAAAAGAGGAGGAAGAAAAGCGGTGTTAAGTTGCAAAGATCAACAGAAAAGGAGCTCCGTACTCCTAGTGAAGCATGTCTGAATTTCTCTGAAGATTTGATGATGTGTTCTGCTCTCCTTTGTGTGATTCATATGAAAACGTAACTCTTGTGAACAGAACGTGCCACCTCCATTAATGAAGAGTTGCTGAAAGCTCTAAGTTTTACTTTATTGTAATACATTTAATGGTATCTCAAGCAGCTTTTGGCATCTCTGTGCAAGAGAATAAATCCCTGCCTTGTAAGGTGTGTCTTGGGTCCCACACGACACTATTCTGCACCCAAAGGGTGCCACATACTGTGTTGCAACGTGAAATATGCAGTGAAATAGTCACAGGAAAAAAACTGTTTCAGGAAACAGGTAATTGCACACGCACAAAGTCCAGCTAGGGCCAGATTCTTTCCCACAGTGCTGGACTTTGGTTTCTTTCTTGCTTCAGCAGTGAAGGGCCTCAGGGTTTGAGGGCCTCAGACAGTCTGAGAATATTGAACTGGGAGAAAGCTTTAGGTGAGTCTGTCCTTGAAACAGGACAACTGAAACCATGTTATATTATTTATGGTTGGTAGCTGATAGTGACATATACAAGGCAAAGGTGTTCAACCCAATGTTTTAGGGTCACTTTAGAACAACCATTATAAATTGTAATTTTGTGACACAAAGCAGCATAAGAAAACTTCTTCCTGTACAGTATTGACTGGTTATGGAGAACATGGAAATGGCTTTTTGCATCCATATTTTTCAGCTTCTCTTTACTTTTCTCTCATCCTGTGAAGAGTTTTTCTAGCCTTTTATATATGTCCTTTGAATCTCTAAAAATGTATATTAATTCATATAACTCTTTCAAGAAAAAAATCAGGGCCATGAATAGGCAGAGCAAACCTCCTCCGTCTTAACTGACCATGTCCTCCTGAATAAAGAAGCAAACTGCCAAGACAGCTCCTGTAGATGGTCAAACCGTTTATGCACGTATATGAGGATTTTGGATGAACTCTGTGAAACTTCTCATATGAGCGTTCACGGGGTCAGGCGTTTAATTTGCAAATGCAGCAAATTCTCACAGTGCATGAGGCAAAGTACTAGGAGTTCTAAGATAAAATATTTTGTCTGGGGGTCAGACAAACTATAAGAGTTACATGAACATAGAGGAATGATTCTTACAGGAATGCTGCAATCATTCCTCATTTTGTGAAAGCGAGGGAAGCCCCAAGATGACCAAGGAAATGTTAAAGTTCTCAGGATGTGGTTGTATATAGTTGAACAGAGGTACAAATAGGCAGCTTTAATTAGGATTCACTGCACAATAAACAAGACTTACCTAACTGGACAGTGCACATGGTTGTATGAAGTGGCAAAAAATATTTCTGGTCAGGTCCTGCTAGAGCAAGATTACTCCTTGTAAATGAAATGCAGAGGAAAGTCATTGACTGAAAGCCACAAATATAGTTTTGTTCACTGATAGGAATTCAGTAGCTGCTCTTAATCTCTGAAATGGTATCTCACTGCTCTGAAAATAGCTTAAGTTCACGGGCTTTGTCCATCATAAAAGTATCTTACAACTATCAAGGTCTGGAATTTTCTTAGTATGCAATCTTTAAGGTACCCTGTAGAGTCTTTCTGCAGAAATTGGTGATAATAGTGACATGCAGTGGAGCAATAAGTTTTTAAAAGCTATTCCATTCAATTTGTTGTGAATACGTGAAGTATGATCCACAGAATTTGCAAGCCTGTAACTCACTCCATAAATCAGTGGCATCATTGTCTCCACAAAAGCAGTGACTATTGCACTAACAGACAACATCTGACTCTCCCTGATATTGTTAAAGGGTCTTTCTGAAAATATGTGGTCAGAGTTTCAATGAAAAATTTTCTGACCACATTTTATCATGATAATGACCAACACAGCCAGTCTGGATTACAGCTGCAAATAACAATTTAACCAAAGAATTTTATCCAATGGAAAAATCAATATAGTTTGCAGTGAGTGCATGTCTTAATAGACACAGGGCAGCCACTAATATTGTCATTAAAGACATTCTTGCCTTTACTAATTTATGTTTTTCCTCTTAAAAAAAATCTATCTGAGCAATAATCATAAGGGAACACCTCTACATTCATTTGCTTTTCAAATGTGCCTAAATTATTTAGTTTATCTAATGAATTTGTCTTGTACTAAGATTTTTGCTATCAGTCCTTGCCCTGCAGCTCTATCTGGCATTATTGTCGATGTAGTGTTGACTGAGTGAGAACTGAGTGTTTGGGGACAACGTTAATTGAAAAATTCAAGAAGTGAACAAGCCATCTAAATCTGTGTATTGACTAAAAACACACTAAAGCAACAGAAAACACTGTGTTTAGTCATGAAAAGTTATTTTTGGTGTCTCAAAATGTGTGCACACCAAAGAATTTTAATGTCTGAGGCTCCTACCCTGATTAGGGCTTTACATATGTAGTTTCTATGAAAATGGGAGAAAGCAGAACAGCTCAGTCCCCCTGGGATCCTCGCTCTCTTCCCACAGTGTGAATGATCCCAAAAGTTCAGAGTAAATCTATTTAGTGCCTTTATTGTTCTCGTTACATGTTATTACAGGAATATTATAGAAACTGTCTATGCAGCTTCTTGAGTGTAGTGTCAGAGCAGCAGAACAACTGAAAAGTCTAGAACTGACCATTACTGCAGGAAAGGGATGTTCAGTTTGGAGCATCCCCGTATGTGTGTCCATCCACCTCACTCTTTACAACCCTTCCCTGCTTCAGTGCAGGTCTTCCACTACTACTGGGGTAGCACTGCCTTCAAAGCACAAAATCAGTGAAGTGCCACTTCACAGTCAGCTGAAGAAATTAAGAATCACACCAACACCGACAAAAACGGGCTTAGAAATCAGTGCCAGATTAACAGAAATCATAGTCCTAGACGTACTGAATAACTATGCATTTGAAAATCACATTTCCAAAAATGTAATGGAAAACTATTTCTTTAACAAAGCAATCAATATTAATGGTCTGATATTTAATAACTGGTGTAAATTTGCCACATTATCAGTGCACCTACTACAGAAAGATGTTCTGGCACAGACACTGGAAATTACTTGGTGGAGGCACTTCTTCTTTCGAAAAGGTTATATACATTGCAGAGTCCCAGGCCTACCACAACAGACCCCTTCTGATTATTAATATTCTAAAATATTAAATCCAGTAAGAGAACTGAAAAACAAAAAAAAAAAAGACAAAAACTGAGGTATAAGGACAATGTCCACTTAAGAAGGAATTAGTGATCCTCATGCTCACCATTCCAGGGCCTCCCCTGGGTTTGCTTCTCAGAGTTATCAGGAAACAAATAAGAATGAGTGAGCTGCTGGTGAAGGACTTTCTCAGCTGAGGTTTGTCCTGCTGCCCCATGTCATGTTCTATACAAATTTGTTCTAAAATTTGGTATTTCTTCTGGGTTTTTTTCCCCCAATAAAATTCAAAACAGACCCATGAGGGTTTCAAGATTGTCTAAGTTTTGGATCATCTTGAAAATTCAGATGATGTTATCCCCTATCGTGTTGGTTTCTGTGTGAGCAGAATCATGTTCACAGTTTGCATGGGAATGAAGGATTTGAAGAATTGAGGTCTAAACAATTCCCAGAAAAATCATTCTGATCACTTCTTACTTGCATATGAGGACAGATTTATCTGAGGGGGGAGGGGATGGGTTATGCTTTTTCCTAATCCACAGCCCAGCTGAATGCAGCCCTGTACCACCTATGTTTGGGAGATGATTTATCTGAACAGCAGGCTGGCAAAACCAAAAATACATCAGAGAAACAAACAAAACCAAGGAAGTTATTGAATCTCAGTAAAACTGTTTGGCATGTATTCCTCAGTTGTACAGAAACAGACTCTTTTCCCTCAATATTTAAAAATAATTGTCAGTTTGCCAGTCCAAGTGTTTATGACATTTTGAATAGGAGCTGAGTAAAAATGTAAATGTGGAAAGTACAAAAAAAATCCTATCTACAAAACCAGTACAGAGTACTGATTATTATAAAAACCCTATCAAACTGTTTAAGCAAGTTATGCAGTGATATAAGACAGGATATTCCTAGAAGAAAAAACACATTATACTTTGTGCACTCTACAGAGCAACTCAGTTCAAGTATGACATTGAATAATTTAAACCCAATATATGTTTTCTGTTCAAAAGAATTGTGTTCCTGTTGGCCTGGTTTTTAACTTATGGATACAAAAAATTTCATGGAAGATCATGGGCTTCCAGAAACATTTAGTTTATTTGAAAAAACACATGAAGTTACCTTGTGAACTGTATTTGTATTGATTCTCTGTCTTGGCTGGGGGATGGAAGAACAGGAAGGATGTTCTGGTGGTGATTGCTCATTTTATCAGCTCTAAAGCGCTCTGCTTTATTAGGGGTCAGAGATGGCTTATTTTAAAGAACTCAAAGAAGAGTAGCTCTTCCCTCAGCATTAACTTCCTGCTCAAATTAATTCAGGCCAATTTGCAGGTTCGAAAGGCAACTGCTGAAAGGAAGGCTTAGTGGGGCTGGAATGAATGAGCCCAGGCTGATACTGCCAGGTGGCCTGAAACCAGATTAGTTGAAATCAAGTTCTTAAAGAAGCAGTACTGTAGCTTAAGCAGCCATCTCTGTTGTTTATTCTGAGACGCTGACAGGGCAAGGATGGTATTTCTTAGGTATTTCCTTTGCCACAGACACCAACCGCTTTGGGAACCTGGGAACTGTTACTGTGAACTCCAGATATCAAGAGACTGTGCTGAAACTCCTGACAAGATACTTTGGGGATCACAGGGAAAGCTTGGGTTTGTGCCTTTAACCTCTGCTTGGCACTAGGTGTAGCCTTAATGTCAGGCTCTCTGTGACTACTCCTTCCCTACACAATCAAATGGGATTGTTCCGTTGTGTGGTGATGGAAAGGATAGCAGTCCCTCCCAAGCACACGCAGATTGTGGCACGGTTTATATGTGTCCCAGATTACTGGGAAGCATGTTGGAAAGGTTTTGGCAAAATATCTGCTTCTCAGCATAAAACTGATTTCCTCCTTGCCGTGGAGCAACCCACAGCCCTAAATTTTTAGCGTACTTGGGTAGAAAGTCCATTAACAGAGGTGGAAATTTTGCCAGGACAATTGTGACACTAATACTGTGCTTATCCAGACCCTCTTGGGAATATCTTTACAAACTCCTGTGTTACAGGTACGCAAACAAAATGCCACTTGAAACATATACCTACCAAGTATAATCCTCCACATGAAATGACTTGTTGAATTTCATCATGCTGTTGAAAAAATGCTGGAGATGGCAGATAAGAAACTTGGCCATTTTGACATTACTGTCAATACCCTAATACTCCTGAGTGAGCTTTAGGAGGAAAACAAGTTGTCATAATGTAGCCTGAAGCAGGAGGTTCTACTTTACACCATGGTTGCGTGTCTTGTGGAAGAGAAGGAGACGGTGTGCAAGTGTGTAGGCATGGATAAAACCCGAGGCGTAGTTGGGCTGATACCTATTCCCTGGAAGCTGAAAGCCTGCTTGATTGCCAGTCAGAGCTGCTAATTTTTTTTATTTTGTACCACAAGGAGCTGGTTAAACATCACTTTGCCAGAAATAAGGCTGCTATTTTAAAATAAATAATTAGAGCAAGAACAGTTCCAACTGAGGCATAGAAGACATTTATTTTGGTCTCAAAGACTCTGCCATTTAATTAATTTTTTGAATACATTCAAGGGAAAAAAGAGAAAGAGAAAATTTGCCTCACTAGAAAGGCAAGGAGTACAATACTTATGGATAGAGTTAGGAGAGAGAAAAAAGGAGTAAAATTTTCAAAAGACTCATTATTTATAATTTTTAATTGATGGAAGATGGAGTTTTTCTAAGAAAATTCAATTGTTTTGCATTATAAGAAACAGAGAGCTTTTAAAAGACCACATCATGCTCAGTGATGATTAGAGTGGAGGTTTTCTTGTAAATAAAGTATTTTGATTTTTAAGTTTCCTACTCTAAATTATATTGAAAACCCTAAAGAGTTTTGCTAGGTTGTTGAGCATGCTCAGAGAGGTTGTAAGCCATGGAGCTGACCAGCTAGTGAGCTTCTCAAGCGCTGGCCAGGGGGGAAAGAGGTGCTGCCATTTCCTGTGATCTTTGAGACCAGCCAGCCAGACCACACACTTCTGGAGGTTTGTGATAAGGGATAACTAACCAAGGCAATGAACAAAAAATCCACCATCTACAAAAATCTTTGCTTCTTCAGAGAACTCAAGTTCCTGGACTGGATTTGTTTTGTTTCCAGATGGCCTGGAATTGTGGGCTGGGATGTTGCAGTACAAGAGCAAGACCTCAAGTAGATTCCCTTCATGAAACAGCCCATTTTCCATCAACATACTTTAAAGAATAGACCTATTTACCCGGAATGTTTCAATTTCCAACAAAGCACTGTGATGCCACAGATACCCATGTGCACTTTCAGGTGCCCCAAATTCCCAAAACAAGGCGCTGGAGCCAAGCCCCAGGTTGCTGAAGGCAAAGCCAGCCATCACATATAGAACTCAACCCCATTACTTGATTCCCAGCTATTGCTTAGTCTTGAGACTTAGACATTGACTTTCCCAACTCACATAAACCTGATATGAATTGTAACCAATATGTCCAAATGTTGGCTGCCGGTGACATTTGGACAACCTATTTCTGACATCATTATTTAAAAAGTCACCCACGTGCCTTAACCAGTCTCACCCTGCTAATTGCCTTGTAACCAGAAACTGAACCCAGGTCTCCTAAGGCACAAATGCCCTATTTTTCTAAAGTTGCAGTTTTTGGCATAATATCTTTATAACTGTTTTTTCTCCATGAATACAATAGTTTTACTTGTATCCTAAACACCAACCCCCCAAAAAAGCAAATTAAAAACTTGGAGGGCATTATAAATATACTTGCCAAACTCAAGTTATGAAGCTATTCACTAGCCTAAAAACAAGAGAAATATCTTTTTAAAGCTGCTGCACTTGTTTTCAGAATTCTTTGGAAAAAATACTTGTGACTGAATAATTTATAATAATGAAAGTATGTAACAAATACTGTTTCTTCTACTGTTTGGATAATTTTGTTGAACATATAGGAGGGGTTTTTTTCTATTGGTCCCGGGACTTAGTTAACATAGCTTTTCTTTTCAATTTTTCTTTTACCTCATACCAGAAATTTCATCTGTGTTGTTGAATTGTTGGCAAGAGTAATTATTTATGTTTCCTGATAGACTGAACAAAAATTTCTTTTTTTTTTAATGTTATCACAGAAGAGAAATTTGTTTCTGTTTTCCATCCTAATTCTTCAACAATTTTAGTCACATCATCATATGAGTTCAGCTTTCATTTTAGCAAAACACAGAAAATGTATGAAGTAAAGCAAATTAATTTAGAAGTTCATTTACATACTGCTTTTTCTTCTAGATATTTAACCAATTTCTTAAAAAGCAAATTATATTAGATTACTGTTTAACCAAGGATTATATTTTACCATGGCTCACTTTGCCACAGTGATGTAAAGAAAGCTGAGGAAAATGACACAGCCTGAGAACAATTGCCATATTTTAAGCCTGTGGCAACTTCTTTGCAGCAGTGGACTAAGGCTTAGGAACCAATGCAAAATTCAAACCTCCAAGTGAAACATGAACTAGAGTATAAGTTGTTTTCAGCCTCCTTGAGCCTTGATGGTGGAATTTGAAGTCTATTCTCAGTGGCTGCTCTTACTAATTTAAAAATTCAAAAGCCTCACTGCATTGTGCATGTCACTTTTTACCACAAGAGTCACATTATAGTTACTGTAATTGCTCTCTGGAAGTCAGATATAAGCCTGTGTTTAAAGGAACACATTTTTATGAAACTTTAATAATGGCATTGTTACAGATTGTTCTACCAAACTAAGTAACTCAGCCTGATGTCTTTTTTTTAAAGGAAGCTATGTGGGAATTATGTTTTCTAGCTTCTCTTCAAGGTGAATCAAATTTTCAACACAACCCTCTGGAAGCTTTCCACAAAAAAGTGGAGTCTTTTCCATGTATAACCGTGTTCTAAAGGGTAAGATGCAAGCTGGGTGTCTGGCATCTACCTGATGCTCACATGAAGGTATTTGGAACTTCAGCTGGTGGGAACAAGCACAGCATTAATATGCAATGCCGGGAGTTTCTCTCACTCTTGCTGATTGAAAGATTTGACCCATTAATTGAAGGATAATTGGAAGACTGTTTTGAAAGGTCTCTTGGGGAACCCAAGCCAGAACAATGGGCGTGTGTGAATATTTCTTTTTCTTTACAACTACTCTTCAATGAAAAGCTTCTTCACTTCTAAATTCAAGTTCAAAGTGACAGGAAAACACGTGGCATGAATGCAAATCCTGTGGAAGTGGAGCTGCATTGGCATGAGATGATGGGTAAACAAGACCTGTAGGAATGCATGAGGCTGTTGGCAACATCAGTGGCAAGTCCTGGAAGTTTCAAGCCCAATTCAATGATATTTCCCTATGGAGACTGGACATTACTCATAAGCAGGCATTTTCTCTTGCCGGTGAGCCATTCCTAACATTTCCTCTCACTGCAGATTGCACGTGTTGCATCTGACTGGCTGGCCACCAGGTGAAGATTTTCAGTATGCAGGTTGATCAAAATTGCTCTAGTCCCTAAAAACAAGTTTTGGTAGGAAGCTAAGCCAGCTTGTGGAAAGAAGGCTGTTTGCCTGTATTTACTTACTTCATGGCCAAACAGTCCACAACACTGGGCTGCGTCACACAGTCACCTCTGCCTAGACAATGAAAACTCTGTGTTAGCAGTAAAACTATTTCATGGAAATAGTAGTAGTGTAGTCAGCTGAGGATTTTCACAGTGGCCTAAGCTTTGAAACTAATTCTTTTTGACTAATAAAACTGAAAAGTGTTCCTTTTCTGAAATGTACATATTAACGGTATGAAACCTTTTATTATGTCAAATGGTATGATTTTTAAAGGCAAGTAGATACATAAAGTGTACCTAATCCCAGGAGCATAAATTTTCTAATGCTTAATACCAGGCAACAAGGGAAGCAGGGAAAGCAAGATTTGAAAACGGAATGGGAAATATGAACTAAATATCTTTGGTGAAGAGTCAATTATATTATTAGTTATAGTCAACGGCTGTGACACTTTTTTACCCCTCCCTATTCTCTGATTCCTTTGCTGTGCTCACAAGGTTTTTCCCAGGAATATTTATTCACCTGTAAGCTATAGATCAAAAGTTGCAGAGCTCTAGATCCAACCTCTATGCCTTGCTGAGGCACTCCAACCAGCACAGTCCCTTCTTGCTGCCAGCCACCGGCTGCTGAGGAAATGTGTTGGCGCTGGGGATGTGTCTCAGTCCCACATGGAACCGAAACAGCAGGAAGGACCTGAAAAAGAGGCAAGTGTCTGGCAGAGATGAAATTAAGTGAGGAGCTAAAAAGTGCCTTTTCATGGACTTTGCCAGCTAGCTACACAGGCAAAGGGGTGTTTGGAACAGTCACAAGAACCTGAACAGAAAATCTAGAAACAGCGCACGTATATCTAATAACCATGTATTTCCAGTAGACATGTAATATATCTAACAGATATGAATGAA
This sequence comes from Pseudotriccus pelzelni, assembly GCA_035584735.1. Lineage (NCBI taxonomy): Eukaryota > Metazoa > Chordata > Aves > Passeriformes > Tyrannidae > Pseudotriccus > Pseudotriccus pelzelni. Next base: position 63,230,723 of record JAWMRA010000130.1, read on the forward strand.
ATAAACAACGGATACATCTAATACTTTACATATATATATATATATAAATGTAGCGCTGTTCTGCAGTTACTATTTCAGTTGCCTAAGTATTTTAAGAATAAGAAAGAAAGAAAAAGATTGCACTTTGTTCCATCAGAAAAAACCCACCCAAAACTCTTCCATAAGTTTGACACCCCAAAAAACAGCTTTTTTACTCTTTGAATACCATTTCTGAAATTTTAAATAAAAATAAACTGCTTTAAAATTTCTGCTGATATATTAAAATCTGAAAAATGAAGGAGAGCTATCATACCCTGGCATATTCATTGCTCTTGAGAAGGACCTCAGCTCCTGAGGTACACTGGGTTTTCCCCAGAGAGGCTCCCAGCATGTGCTGTAGAAATATTTCCAAGAAGGTAATAGAGCCTTCCTAAAGAATAAGAAGGAAGTATACGCAAGGAAAAAGGGGTTTGTCATTTACCTATACAGAAAATTACCCATCCCAGGAGATGAACTATTCTTTTCCTTCACCATTATTTGTACCTACGTTTTTTCTGCTCTTCAGTCGTCCTAAGATGACCTTTGTTTCTCTCCAAATTTCCACTTTACTTTTGCCTGTCCTGTTAAATATTTATTCTTCTCAACTACCACCTTTCTATGGGATATGCAATATAAATAGCGAATATAAAATGCAGAGTAAAAAACTCCCCCTTTAATTACAATTGTAGCACTGCTAAGATGCATGTGGACCATCACTCCTGTATGTAATTGTTTGTGTTTGGATTTTGTGTCTGTTGTAGTTATTTAGAAAATACTTTGGAAATTAAAATGGCTCATTAATGTCATTTGCACAGTGGCAAGCAAAAATGAGTCTTCAATATTGGTATTTGAAAAAACAGGGACAAAAGAAAGAAAAAAATGGAGGAGGGGGAGAGAGGGGCTGTTTAGTGACAGAGCTGATCTACTTTGACCTAAGATGTGTACCAGGGAAGCTGTAAGGCAATTGCCACCTCTCTCTCTGGATTTCTGTGGTTAGGACTACCCACTGACTTTGCAGTCAGGGACTGGAAAAAGCAGTCAAGGAAAATTAGAAAATTATGATCCCCAGCGTATTTGTTTCAAAGCTGGATTGTACTACAAGTTCAAATGTTGTTTAAACCCTCAGAATCAAATCTAAACAATCTCATTACCTACTGGTGTGGTCTCCAAGCAACAGGCAATAAGACTGGAATTAGAAAACACCCAGAATCACTGAAGTAATACGGATGATCTCAGCATCTCTTGGTAAGTGGCAGAAAGATCTCAATGCTCCAGATGTTCCTGTGAGCAATCAGGATCCAAGCCAATGATGGAAGTGCCCAGGGCCAAGTTGGACCAGTCCCTGAGCAACACAGTCTAGGGGAAGGTGTCCCTGCCCATGGCAGGGGGGTGACATCAGACAGCCTTTAAGGTCCGTGCCATCAGAAACCATTCTAGGATGCTATGATAGATGCTATTGTGAAGTTCCCTTTAATAAAAGAAGCAATATCCTATTTTGCACCACTTCTTTGATTTGTAGGGATATTCTGTGTAAAGCAGTGGGGAGAGCATAAAGCCAGTTTGTGGAAGAGTTAGATTTGGTTGCTTCTTCAGAGTAATCTCTTCAGAGATTTCCCAGTTTTCTGTGTAAAGGCTCAGGTATTTGAGCTGATCGTGACTTTCCCAATAATTGAGAGACATGGATTTGATGCGATATAGGATCGGATCCTGAGGTATCTTTAAACATAGCTCCCAGATGCAATGGTAAGTAAGATTACGTGAAAATATAAATACCTTTGATAGACACAGAATCAGGCAAAACAGATTCAGCTGACATGGCATTTCTGAACAATGAAAACTCACACATCTAATTTTCCTCACTCCTCCTCTCCATTACAAGATATCTGGGCATAAAAGCCCATTTTCCTGCTTTGTCTTGTCAAGGCACAATGCGGTCAGACTTTTAGTTCAGATGAAGTCCTCAGTGCACATGTACAATGCAAATAACATCAATAATACAAAGAAAACTACATGTTTAATAAATGAAAATGTCTACGTCGAATATGATTTTATTTTGAGCTTGTTTTTCTCTGATCTTCAACGTTTTCTTTTTCTAGCTATTCCTCAAATACATCTACACTCTAAGTATAGAATTATGCTATGTGTAAAGAGGTAATTTTTCTCTTATTATATATTGAAAGAGAGCATAAACATAGTAGAAGCCCTTAGCAAAGTGATGCGATCTGATATAATGCCTCAGCTGAACAGGACTTACCATTGCCTTTCTTATCCCCATTCTGTAGTTTTCACTGCATATCATTTTTTAATAAAACTTCCTACAGTCAGTCTCTGTTGCAGTGTGGATATTCAGAGATGTGGACACGACATATAATTAATACAGCCTTTCTTTCCTCTTTCTGCTTCAGATTATAGACCTAGATTTTGGACAAGTGCATAAATTTTGTATTATAGCATGAGAAGCAATTAATCCCATTAATAAGCAATAATTCATATAATTCAGATCATGGGCTGTCACTCTGAATTACTTCATTAGCCAGCTTTTTACCCTAGGCTAAAAAGCCAGCTTCATTAATTCTGTAGAAGGCTTATTTTCTTCTCTTGAAAAAACACAGTCGAGCCCACTTAAAGGAATACTCCTCTTAACGACAGATACCATCCAAGAAAAAAATTATTCAGCAGCAAGTCTCCATACACGTTAAAGTTATTTGAAAGATAAAACATTTAGAGCACATTTATGTATAGAATGCATGTCACCAGAAATATAGTTGTTATGAATAATGATTTTCTTCATTATGAAGGACCCCGGTTATAGTCTGGACTTGGTAATGAGCATATCATGCTCACATGGAGTTGAATATACTTATTACAAATCATTTTAATGATGCATTAACTTTTAATTAGATCGGCACTTCAAATTAAATATACAGTGAGGTGAATATAAGTGGAATGAGAAAGGGAATCTTGGATAAGGTTTCCCCACATTAATTTTAACTCTTCTGAGCTATGACATTAACACACATTTTACTGAACACCTTCCTTATTATTTTACATCTTGGGAGTTGCAGTGAAAAGTATCAGGGACGAATATGGTTTTCAAGTGCTACCAGGATTATGGTTTTCAATGGTTTTCCTGTGTGGATCTTCAGGTAAGTAAAGGGAATTCTCCAAATCCTGTGTCTTCTCTATATTTCATACTAAAAAAAAATAAAAATATATTTATTAATAGTACAAAATGAAGAAGAAAATAGTCTTAACTTGCTTCACTGAATTAAGAGAGATGAGTCTGGGATTGAAATGTTACTCTCTGTGAGTAAAGATGGTTGGCTTGTGGGGTTTGTAAGAACTATTATCCTCCAATGAAGAAGCTAATGAATAAAATACCACCTTCTACTATGAAGTCTGAAAATGTGACTGCCTTTGTACCGGTTTTTTGTAAGACACAATTGAGACATTGTCTTTTTGTCTTGTTTGTGCATATTGTGGTGTCTGCAAATTGTCCGTGAACCAGGAACAACAAAATAAATTGTATGTCAATAAGCCAGAATTACTTTTACGATTGAATGATAGTAGAGAACACTATATATTTTGTTCACTATTTATAATGAGTTAGATAATGCCCTGCCAGGCATGACACTGAAATCTTTCCATTATATGTCCTTAATACTCACCTCTTTCATTATTCAGTATGTCTGAATATTCTAATCTGCTCCTGAAGAAAAAAAAAAAAGTACAATATCACAGCCCAGGAAAATTATGTCACATTTTTATTAAATTAACTATGGGTTGTAAGTTTACCTTAACAACCACAAACATTTCTAAATAAAACCAAGATTACTCCTTGCTTGATTTTTTCCAGATGAAAGGTTTGTGGATTTTTTTCCAAAGGAAATTATTATTTTCATGCTGCTGTACACTAGCAAAGTGGTGAGAAATGCTTCCTCTTATTGAGATGGCAATGGTGTAGCAGCTGTGATACAAACACCACGCTGGATGAGCAGCAAATCTTGCAGTGTAGAATTGTTCCAGTAAACGTTAAGTGATTTGAAAAGACCTGACAGGCGAGAACAGCAAGCCCTGGAGTCATGTAAAATGCAAGAGAAATACCACTTTATGGATGCTTTATGATGGCTTCAGAAACAGAAACAACAAACTAGCTATTAAAATAAAATTTAGCAATAATATTCCTCCCAGTTTGAAACCTATCTATGAGAAATAAATTCTTTTACATTCAAGAACAATCTAAAGTCTTAAGAGATGCTCTTATTTTTTATAGTTGGCTACATTTGGCTGGACTGTATGGAAATAAAATTCAATTATATGCTACATTGGTACCAGTCAGAATAGCTTATAGCTGGGGAGGATCTCTTCCCTCCCTCTCTGCTTGGTGGCGTATTCTTGAGTGTATTTTAATAAATCCCTTGGAAACAAACAAGGAAAATTACTTAACATTCACCATAAAGTGTGAAGAGTGAAGAATATGAACATACAGGAATAAACCAATTAATCAATTAATTCAGCCATGCCTGCTGGCTGTACAACACAGTTAACCCAGAAGGCTCTGCAGATGCTGGAGCCACAGAGGAGGCACTTCTGGTGTAGCCATTTTGTAGCAGCAGTTCTAAATCTCAGTCTGAGACCGAGGAGCAAGGAGTCGAGTGTGTAACAGAAATACTAAGGGGATTTAAGGTAGACTAGGTAGAATTTATATCCTTTCTTGGACTTCGGCCAGGGTACTAAAGTTGTCGCTCCACTAGCAAAGAGCGCCTGGGGATTCTTAATGACCAGACATGGTCACGACCTCTGTTTTGCAAGTAATCCAAAAAACAACACATCCTGCAGAACAGTGATCCTTACCACCAAGCAGAAGCACTGATGGAGGAGGGACTGCCATGTATGCAGTCTGGTATGCAGCCATTGCTAGCATGCAACTCTCCACAGCTTAAGGGGGAAAAAAATTCTTGTGCCTCAACCTTTCTGCATCACTGGCACAAGGTTCAGTGTTGCAAATTGTCAGTGCCATTGACCCCACTTCTGTGAAGCACTTAAGCGTGCGCTTAACTTGGAATTAATAAACCAGTCAGGAAATGCCATAGCACTTTGCAAGCCTTGCCTTTCTGCCATTGTAGTATTCACCTAAGCAACCACCAACTCTCCTTGTAGCTTTTGTTTTAAGGGGATAAAAAAGAAAAATAAGTTTTGTAGTTGTGCTATTGATGAAAAACAGCTTAATGTAGTTTTGCCATCCAGTCAGGTCTACTCAGCAGAATAACTCACACATCACCAAGTAGGATATGAATGGATACTGTCTACCTGTTCTAGTCGAGACTGACATTTACCAGAGGCTTAATTCTGCAGTTCTGGGCACCTGCAAAGCTCTAGGCACCTGCATCTGATCCTTGACTGAAAAATGTTCCTCTCCCATTTATTGCACACATTTTCAACATGATGTTTTTTGTAGGAAGTGCAATAGCACCTGGTGTCCAGTGAAAAATGGCTTGAGGAGCCCTGTCTTCCCTGCTACTTGGACACAAGATGTTGCTGTGTTCTCCTATGGAAGCCTGTTTGGTGACAACTCTATGTTTCTCCATTATTTCAAGTCTACATTAAGTGTGTTTTTCTCCTAGAAAGGCTGTACTCAGCAAATGTCAAAGAGTAAATAAGGCAGTTGTGTATTTGTTTCATAGCATCTAATACAAAGATCACCTGACAATTTTATGATCTGCTCCAGCTTATATTCTTAGGGGGCTGATCACCTTAAAATTCACAGTAGGTGGATCACAGGAGTATAATTTCATTCTTGTCTAGAAGACTTAACATATTCTGAGTTAGAATGAACAGGGCTGTAGCAATAGCAGTGGTAAGAAGAGCATTTAACTAAGGGATTCTTCTCTTCTTCCTGTAGCAGAGGCTAATCTGTTGCCTGTCAAGGCTGGGTGATCACTGACAGCCGTGATGGATGAACTGGGAAAGAAATATTTATAGATATTCATACTGTTTTTATTTCCATCTCTCCATCCACTGCTACCCTTCCTTCATCCATCCCACATAATATGCATGTTGTCTTTTATACATTAATTCTGAATTCAAATTCTTCCCTTTTCTTTTTTTTTTTCCTAAAATTTTATGGTCTTTGAAGATAATGACCACATCTGTTCTCTAGTTACCAAATATGTTTCTTATTTTAATGATTTCCCTTGTCTTTTTAAGTATCACCTATGATAGATCTAAAGTTTGGTTGCACTGATACTTTCCTCCTCTCCCATTTACAAACCATGGCTCTATCCTGGAGAACATTTTGCTCCTCCCTCGCTCAAGGACTTTCATCTCTCTCTGTCAGTTGTCATACAGTTGCAATCTGGACAAAGCAAAGAAAGAACCCTCGTGCCTTTAAGCTTCTTTCTGCTACCTTTGTCTTTTTTATTAGCTGACAAGATGAATGGAATAACAGACAGTTCCCTCTACTTCCTGTGACCCTACTGTCTGGATTTTGGGTTGGGATTTTGTTGAGGGTTTTTTTAAGCAACTGAGAAGCTGAACATATTTAGAGACTGTTTCTGTCTTTAATTAAAAAAAGTATTGATTACACAAAAAATCTCAGGCAGTATCAGACTGCCTCAGGATAGAGTGGAACACAGTGCATCCAGATTCTGAAATTTCTCCCTATTTTTTTCATTCTCTGTGGTGATTCAGCCTGTAACCCCAGCTGATGGTGAGGGGCTGTCCCAAGATCTTGTGCCATGATTTTCCATTCCCAGATCACACCACTATTCTAATCTGTGCTTGATGCCTTTGTCTCCTTCCCATGGCAGTGAGTGCAGCAAGAACAGCCGACCAGTCTCACCTCGGCGAGGAGCTGGCAAAAGAACACCTGGACCTGACAACTCCAAAAGAATGTGAAATAAAGGCTTTTCCACTACATTACTGGATTTTGGATGAAGCAAAGCTGTGATATTTCCCATTATTTAGTCTTCTCTTCCCCTTCTCACCCATGGGAGGTGATGGCAGGGTAAGTCACAACAGAAAACATGTATGTTCTACTCATGCTGAGCTGGCACCTGCCATGTCAGCCCAGCCCAGGCCACAGTCCACACTTCAAGGGACCTATGTGCATAATAATCTAATTAGACCTGAACACCTACTTCCAGGTATTGAAATCACAAACCTGGCCCTTTGGATCATACTTTTCACATCTATATAACTGACCTAATCTAAAGTTCCTTGTATGGAAAGAAAGGGAATGCAATGACTCTTGTGAGATGCAGATCATACTCTATGTTAAGCTGGTGTGAGTTTTTTTAGTTTTTAAAGTGGAAAGATCCAAATTCCCCGTGTGATGCAATCGCAGAGATCTTGCATTTCCAGGATGTTATATAAACTCATCATGCTGTCTGGGCTGTTCTGCATGCAGCTGTCATATCTAAGCAAAAACTAAGGAAATCCCTCAGCTTGTTTCTGAAACTCAAACCTAACTGTGTGCACTGCTCAGAGGACAATTGCCTGTCGTCTGTTTTTCAAGGGTCCTTTTAACAGAGATTCAGCCACACAACACATTGTTCTGCCATGCAGAAGCTGATCTCCAGAAAAAGTACTTGTGCATGTAAAAAAATTAGAATAAAGGGTTATATGTCCCTTCATTACTGTTTCATTTTGTATTCTCTGTAATAGCCCATATCATAATAAATTCATGATGTAGTCCTGTGAATGTCATTGTTATTTAGTATTAGTTAAGCACTGGTTAATAGCCACTCACCATTTTGCTGTGCCACACACCATGCATACAGTCACTGAATAGAGACTTACTCTGAAAATTTTACTGACCTCTGAAAGGCTGGTTTACACTCGTTTTGCTGCCATTAGCAGTGTCAGTCATACTGGTCCAATTTGACTACTTCCAAGCACTTTTTCCTAAAATGAATGTCAATGGGATTTAGCTCATTGTCATTTAAATTTAATTAAAGATTTTAAATTTTTCAAGCTAATAAAGGTATTTGTTATCTTTTTTTTTTTCCCTCAGAGATCAGTATTGCCCAAGTACCACCTTGCAACACTTCACCATGTCAAACTAACTGCCTACCATAAACCAAAGGAACAGAGTGCTCCTGGGACTGCCAGATCAAGCGTAAGTTGTGTAATGCCACCGTTAACGCCACCTTGTAGGAACTCTACTTGGCTCCTTTCGATTACAGTGATCAGTCATTTCCTCCATCTTTCTTTTCTACATCACTGGCACTGGTAAGATATTTTCCGGCAGTTTGTTCCCTGGTCTCTCCCATCTGCCACTCTCCCCCGGGCAGAAGTGGGAGACGGACGCAATCAGGAGTGACTGAGGATCTCAGACAAGCTTTTAATATTCCTTGGTTTCTGCCTCAGACACTGAAGTTCAGGAACCTCTGCTTCTCTCCACACAGCAAAAAGCCATATTTCTTTTCAAAGAAAGACAAGATGTTTCATCATCAAGAGGTACAAGCAATTATTGAACCCATGGTTCCAGTCCAACCTGTTACTTGCCAGGAAAATAGCTCACTTGACATTACCTGTAGACAGTGCTCAGTATAACATGGTGAAAAATTCCTAAGAAAACACATTTGGCACTCTTTTAGCCTGTTTCTGCTTAGTTGAGGAAATCACTCATTCTTTTTCCTCATGACTCCATTTAATTTCATCTCTATGACAGTATTTGGTATATGGAAGTCATTAGTTCACAGAAAAGTAACATTATGAAAAAAAAAGAGTACATACATGGCCACATTGAAATAACATTATTGTCTGAAACTAAAACATTTTTCTGATTATGGCTATTTCTATGATGTTCTTAAAATTCAGATTATGTGCCTTTCTGAAAAATTCCCCAGACTAGCTCAGCAGAAGCCAAGGGGGCTGATTCAACATCACAGCTGCTGAGTGGGAATTTAGGGCCAATGATTTCTGTGTTTTTATCATTGCAAAGCTTCACAATTCTCACACCCATGAAAGGGCCTTTTGGAGACATCCCTAAGGTATGCCAGGTGCCCCTAAGATATAACTTTTTTCTGCATTTGAAGCCCATATTTGAGCTGCTGTACACTGTTCTGCTCTATATCTTACTCTGACCCACTTCAGAGTAGGTTTGGGGTTTTATTTTTATATTTTCTTCACCATTCAGCTAAGCATTCAGTTAGAAATCTGTTTTACTGACAGCTAGAGAAGCAGAGAAATTTACTCTTCTCAGGATGGCTTGTGCCTTGGGGGCAGTGAGGCACATCTCTGCTGAACCTTTATGAACCTCCCTAAAACACTATTGATGGTCTGTCTTGATAGTGACCACCAGCACAGCATGTGACGCAGAAAAGGCATCCAGTGACAATCGAAACAACACAGAACAAGTTTCTTTGTGGGCTACTTGCTTGGGTTCTGGAAGTCTTTTTTTGCTACCACATAAAAGACGTTTCAGAGTTGTGCTTCCCTCATCTGTCCTTCTTCCAGAGCTCAGCCAGACTGTAGGGCCAAGCTGGCAGAAACTGGCAGTGGAGAGCACAGGCTGAGGGCAAAAGGGAACATGAAGGAGAAAATTACACTGTCCCTTACAAAGTAGTGCCCAATTTTTACTGCTTTCTGATATGAAAAACAAATGTTCCCCTGCTTATTATCTTAAAAATTAATGGCCTGTACTGTTCTTGTTTTGTACAGTATCATTCTCTTAAATCTCTGTTGTGCTTTATGGATGTCCATGCACATTTGTACACAAGTCTATTACTACGTTTTCTTGTCAGGTCCACACCATCTTAAAAAGTACTTGACTTACTAGTGGCCCTTGCTGTTCAGCAAGGCTTTCTGTTGTACAGGAAGGAAATATGAGTCTCCTGCTCGGTACTTCTTTTGTTTGTCCTCCATGCCTTCTGCTGAATAGCATAAAAATAGTCCAATTTTCAATTTTCACAATCTTTACCTGTGAACGTTTCAAGTAACAAATACTCAAACTCCTCAGTGCTACTCACAGAAGTCTCATTGTTGTAGACATCAGTACCCAACCGTGTGTTCGATCATTCCCTAAAAATATTTCTCCAGTCTGTTCTCATCTAACTGCCACAGAAAAGATATTCCTCCCTGTGGCAGAAAAGTAGATTCCTTCAGTTACTGCAGACCAGGAAGAAGGTCAATCCGTTAGAGCCTTCAGCCTAAGGAAACGTTATTCCTATCTGCATTCAAAGATTATTTAAAAAAAAAAGAAAAATTAAATTTTAATAAATAAAACTATGAATAAATCTATCAAATTTTAATTATCTGACTACTAAGCAACACAATAAAAAGTTAATATAGTCATAATGTGTTATTAATGAACAATTAATTACTATAATTAGAAGGTGAAGTTGATGAGCTGAGGAAGTGGTTTAGTGCAAGTTATTAAAGCAGAGTTTTGACCTTTCACATATAATGTCCAGTGGTTTTAAAACTGAGTATGACCAAACTGCATTTTTGGAGTTATACAGATATAAATCCACAGGAGAGAACTGATTATGTACTTTCTTGTAGCTGATGTTGTACAATTTTAAAGTGCTCTCCAGTGGTGGAGATGAATATTAATGAACTTTATCAGAAGACTTATAGTAGCCCTTTATGTTATTTCCTCAGTATGACTGTGAAGGTATACAAAAATCAAAATCCTGGAATAATTTTAATTTGACTTCTTGTGACTTACTTTTTCAGCTCTTCAGTTTATATTTTCATTTATTACAAATAGTGTTAACTAGTTCACTCTATGAATATACAAATAGAGAACTTCAGGTGCAGGAGCTGGCAGCTTTCTCACATTCAGCAGTGGAAATCTAAAGCCAGAAAGAAAGTCTGTGACAATTCAGTCCAGTCTTTCCCATGACACAAACCATGGCAACCCATCCACTGTTCCATGCACCGAACCCAGGAACTCCTCATTAAACAAGGCCCTCATTTTGAAAAAGGTATTCAGTTTTAATTTAGAAATCTCTATTAGGGAAGACTTCACTACGACCCTCGTAAAGTTGTGCCAGTGACTACCAAAGCCTCCCTTCAAAAAGCATGGTTTCTTTTCCAATTGCATTACAGGAGTATAAATCCATTGAGATCCAAGTACAAGAGAGAAGATTCTGACTGCATCCATTCAAATAGTGTCAGTCTCCTCCTCTCATTCTCCCCACATCAGCCTCCACAAATCCATGCACAACATTGCCCTCATTTCTGCAGCAGATTTTCTTCTCATTTCCTTCATTTTTCACTCATCCCACTTTCCACGTCTCCTCTCTGCTCAGCCTTGTCATTAAAGCCATCCCAAGGACAACTTTCACAACATGTTGATTTTTTGTCATGGTTGGTAAGTTAAGAAATAAAAAGGGTTTTTTTCTGAAAAACTACATTTTCACCACTTTATAGAGCCTCCCAAAGAAAGACAAAAAGTCTTTTTCTAAGTCTCTTAAAAGGAAAGATGTTTCTTCTCTTACCTAGTTTACCTTTTTCAGTCTACTATAACTGGCAAACAGCTGCTAAAAGTTTTTGGAACTTTTTGAAGCATACTATTCACCTCTTCAGTCCTAGTTTTACTGTGCCTGCCTAACTGCCTGTGTTAATGTTGCACTATAATCTAACAGGTTATGGACATGTTATTTATTCTATATTCAGGACCATTTAGCACTCTTGGATCCTATGAGCCCTTCTCCATCTCTAATTGTGTAAATAACACAACTATTTTCTTCATCCAACGCAACACAGGGAATTGAATTTGAATTCAAAGCTGAGTGTTCAAGTACCAGAATTATGAGTGTGACAAGTATTCATATCAATCACAGTTTTAGGTCCCTGGATGCCAAAAAATAAAAGCCTCCTTTCAAACAATTTGAAAAAGCTGAATGTCAATCTCAGGTTTCAATTCTTTCATTGAAACCTTCTCCAGAGCACGTTGCCCTTATATTTCTTATTAAGTTAGCCTTTAAATCATTATAAATTCTGATTTTATAATTACTAGAATAACAGCTTTGCGTTATTGCTTTCATCTGCCCACTGTGGACACAAACATGGTATAATCATAGCCACATTCCTTTTTCTTTCGCCAGCACTTCATTTTTATTCATGATCAGTTCCATCTAAAGGCAGAAATTTGTTCTCAGTGTGAAAGCATATGGGCCTTGGAAGAGAAAGAAAACAGTGCAATGTGCGTCCAATTCAGCCAGAAAAATTATTCCATTATGATCAAGACTTTTTAAAAAAAACCCCAACACTTCACATCTTAAGCAATAGTAGTACAACATCATATAAAACTTATGGGATGTGTCAGTGTAGTTCCAATGTAAAACCTGTGTTAATAGTGTAGTTAGCCCTTTAAAAGCACAATAGTTTGCACAAACCTCCAAATCCTAGGTAATTAGGGTTTTCAATCATGACAGTGTTCTTATTATAATGGCAATTTTGGCAAATAGCAGGTACTTATAGCTCACTGAGGAGCTATATTCTCTCACCTGAGACCTGCCATCACCAACCTAATTGCTTCCCAGTGAAACAATAGCATTTTTGTTCAACTATCATCTTTTGTTATTCTGCAATTGGGACTGAATATTGTGAAATTTAACTTCCCGGCTCTAATGTACTAAGCAGGTTTTCATGGCATGTTTATAAAATACTGGCATGTGCAGTTTTCTCTTGTGCTTATGGAGAGAATGAGTATTTATTTATCATAAGACAAATTTTCCTTAAGTTGAAACCCTGTGAAAGTTTAAAAATGCAACCCATAAAGGTTTCTGGAAGCCTTAGATTATGTGAGAGGAGTAATGAAAGAGCTACAGGACCTATTCTTGCATCACTTACCAGATGAGAGCCTTTATACCCACAACTGGTTCCACCAGATCTTCTGTGCTTGCAGGCAGGCATGTCCATGTCTTAAGGGAATCAGCACTCTATTACTCAGTTGGAAGTTTTCATGTATTATTAATATTTAGCAATCCCAGGTTAACATCGACAATTCCAGGGCAGAAGCGTAAAGCTTCTGAGAATTCCCTTTCTGCACAGACCAGACGGGGCACCCAGGAGAAGAGCAGGAGCCATTTGGAGATGCTGGTGTTCTGCATCCTCAGTCTGGTGGTATTTATCACGAATTCAAAACTTACAGCATGTCATCTACCTGTCGTTGTCCAGTGACTCCACAGTGGCCATCGTTGTGATGCAGACACTACATGAAATAAATAAAGCTGGTAGTCACACTGCTTGGTGCTAGATGGTACACGAGCACTTCTGTGAAGTCAGGGCCATTTCTTTGTTTTTCCTCATGTCTTTTTGTCTCTTTCCAAAAGCACTTATTTAGGAAGATTTATACCAGGGGTTTTAATTCTGAGAAGACTCTTGTAAAATACCTTTGGCTGAATATGCAAGTATTTTTGATTTCTAGGCTGATTGGCTTCCATTATTTTAGGCAGAAGAGAAATAAGCTCTTTTATAAGCGAAAATGGCCCACACTACATATGTATACTACTATGGAGACAATATTTTGGTCTAGGGGGAGTTTGGAAGTCATGAATCCATGTGAGTTAGCACAACCTTGCATTGGAATTTCTTAATCTAGCTGCACAGTGCTTTTCCCAAAGCTCTTGCTTTTGCTACAGTAGGGAAGGATGAGATCAAAAAAAGCATAAATTAGTGTGTTCAGGTCTGCAGCTTGCAGAAGGGACCATAAGGGCTCCAGGACAGCTGCAGATGGAAGAAGGCTTTTCCAGCAGCTGTTGCAATGTGAATTTTTGGTGGCACAGAGCACGCTAGCTGGGTTTGATCTGCCTGCTCATTTAACTACTTTCCTCCAGTACTTTTTATTATCAGCTGACACAAGCATGCTGTATGCAAATGAACCCAACACTGGGAATTGTGATGCTCTGTAGAGCTGAAAGAAAAGCCACAAATATATCTACACATTTTGGAAGTTTATACTAATTGTTAAATTGCTTTACATTTATACTAATTGTTAAATTGCTCATTTCATCCTTTCTGAAGGGCATAAAGATTATAATTTTCTCCTAAATTTAGTTCTTTATGGACGTAGCCCCCCTCATCTATTGTATAAGTTGTTATGTACTTAGCACATACTAATTCCCAAATGATCTGTATTAGAGGCAGCTTGGCAGGACAGATTCTGGACAGTCCAAATCCCAGGATAATAAACCCTCATTGACTGTGTCTGTCAAGGGAACAGCAGGTCACTCCTTTCTCGCTGGAAGGAGGTGCCTTTCCTCTGCCTTCACCAAGGAAAAAGACCTTCATTTCCCAGGGAACCTGATACAAGATTAGATCTTGGAGCCCTCTGAGGAATTTTTTCCCATCTCAAAAAGTGAGCAGGTTGGGACGAGAAATTTCTGCCCATGAGAAGGATGAGAAGTCGATCCCCGGAGCTGTCTGAGGGGATGTTCCTACCTCATGGGCCCCTGCAGTAGGTATGGTCAGTAGATGTGGCTCACCACTGCACACCAGTACGTCTGGGATACAGCTGCCTGTACCCCAGGATCAGGCCAAGCAAGAAGATCAGGCAGCCCAGGAGTCACCCTGCACAGGTCCAGCGTGTTGTCATAAGAACAGCCCCCAGGGAAGCCAAGGGCCCTGGCAGGCAGTCCAGCACAGGTCCATGTGCCAGGGAATATGGCAACACTTCAGGATACAGGCAACCTGGAACGGCTTCATCAGAGCAAGTGGGGAGAATGACTGCATGGGGAATAGGCAAACAGTGTAGGGACAGGTACCATGGGTACCTCCATCAGGTGAAAAAGAGGAAACAATTCTTGGAAGGGGGACAGTAGTAGTAGGACATCTGCCACAGCTCTTCGTCTCCAGGGTACTTTTCTTTTCCTAGGATTACTTGGGGATCCCAAGGAAACTTTCTGAGCCCACCACAGGGCATTCATTCACTGTAATGCCCTACGATTTCATTCACTCTAAAGAATCATCTTTTATTGCACCAATATCAGAAGGATTAATTATTTGCCAACAATTACATTTGCAATGATGAGGAATATAAAGGAAGTAAGTTTGAAATGTATTTCTACATTCATTTACTAGAATTGTAAATTCTCTAGTGCTGCTCTGATACTCTTTTTTTTAACTGATATTGCTCTTGATTTCCACAGGAATGAAACCTGGCTCCTGTGTTTTATGGGGTTGTTCATAACTTATACCTTGCTCGGCTCATTTGGATGAAATGGCTTAGGACTCTAACTCTGTAACAGCATCATACTCTCTGGATTTAATTTAACTTCAAAAAGTAAATAGCCTGTTTTGTTTTGACGTCAAAATAGCTCCGATGCTAGAGCAGTTGATATCTGAGGGACTTGGCCATCAAAGCCCGGTTGCTGTCAACACGCCCATTATTAAAGCCAAGTTTTTAAACTACTTTCCAGAAATATATGACAAACTATCCTCCTTCACATATGCATAATTTTTAACATTCACATTGCTGGTAGAGAGCCAGAGCTGCTATGCTAGATGTACTCATTAGGACCCCAAATGGCTCTGTTAAAATCAGTGAGTTTTGTTCTGCCTGTTGGAGCAACAGAAAGCTGGGGTGTAGTGGCTGTGCTAAGCTGTGCAGTGTACATATCTTACCTGGACATGTGTCCCAGAGATTGCTCTGGGGACCAAAACAAAACAATGTGACTGTGGAGCTCTAGCAAGATGTCGTATGTTCTTCTGTTAGAGCTTCTCTATACTGAGAATAAAAACCTACTCTTCCACCCAGCTAGCAATGTTAATTCCTTAACTGAGGCCCTAAGGGAGAGCAGTTTAGTGTGGAACCACCCTGGTCCTGTGCTGATGACAGTGGCACATTGCACATCTCACAGAAAGGGCTCACAACAGTTGAAGTCTCACTTCATCAGCACTGTTCCCTTTTTTCCTACTCTCTCCCTTCCATGGAGGTGTTTCTCTCACACACAGTTCCCTGCAGATCTGTCTCCTTTCAGTGGGACAGTCTGGCATGGACATGTTGTCTTTGGTGCAGGTGGTTCTACAGCATTGCTTTCAGTGAAACCTCTGATTAAACCGGAATTTTTAGGGAGTGAAGGTGATGTAGAATATCTTTATTGATTACATTTTATTAGATTGAATCTGATTTTTATTAGATTGGAAATTGCCTGCAACTGACTTTTAAGTATAAAAATAGTTTTGCTTAAAAAAACGTGATGAAAAGGACAAAAGTGATGGAACATATTTACTTTTCTTCCACATTCTGCCCTCAATGGCTGACAATCTAATTTTATTACAAAGATGGTGATATTTCCTGATTTCTTCTCCTCTTTTTCTTATGTAACCACTGCAGGAGAAAGTGACATTTCTTCTTAGCCACATTTGTCTAGATATCCTTTAAAAGAAGACTTAGCTGCTCCAGAGAGAGACGGAAACAGGACAGAGCTCAGTGAGGTTGCCCGAACATCTTACGCCCCTAAATGCCCCAGGAGTATCTGGGACACGCAATGTGCCAGCAGATGGGATGCAGACCTACAGAGTCCTGTACTCGGTTGGACTGGCAGCTGAAGGGGATAAAAAATACCTGAAGGCACTTCATCAGTAGCAGATGCCTTTGCTTCAGCAACTGAAGCGAGCCCCAGAGCCCTCTGATCAGCCTCTGCATTGTGCTGTTTGCCTCACCTTTCACCATCACTACAGCTGAGCACTTATAAAATCTTGGCTTTTATATAATTTCAGAAATCTGAATTTGCTCCTGGCCAGTGGTCAAGTGCACAGCCGAGCAAATCTAAATATTTTTAATATCTTGATATATTTTTGCCATAAAGAGGAAACAGAAAATTACACGCCAGCTATTTTACTGGGTCATTGCAAAATCCGTATCTTCTCCATTCAGCAATCATTAATGCAATGGGAGACATAAGGTAACATTCAGTTCAAGATCTTTAGCATGATATCATATGCTGTGAGATTTACTTTGTCAGGGGGGAGGAGACACCAAACCAAATGAGCTGAAAACACAAGCAGGGCAGAGAGAGGAAAAGTGAGCTAAGTATCAACAAAACTGTTCCTTTCAAGCACCTTTACCTCCTGGAGCATAAAGGTAGATGAGAGAAAGGAGACGTGAATTGTCCCAAAGAGCCCGTTTAAGTGGTTTTTGTCTTGATCATTAGAGGAATGAGGAAGCAGTGGGACTTGGGTCAGCACCAAGAGTGTATTTTAAGTGCTTTTTTCCCCTTAGGAATCATTCTGGAAAAGACAGATGAGAGAGAGGAGAAAAACTAGACTGAACCTCAACAGGGCATTTGTAAGTGCTCCTTTTTCCTTTTGCTTTTAAATTTCATATTTAACTTGTTTCATATGGAGGGAGAAGAGACTTTTAGGCTGTGGAATTCACATAAAACCACTCATAGAGAGTTTTTGACATTTCTACCTTTTTTCCTTGTCGTTGAAGAGATACAAAGAGTTGGTGTGAGACTGAAAGAAAAAGCCCACAGACTTATGAAAGTACTGTATGTGTAGTCTCTGAGCAGATTCCAGGCCAAATCCTGACATCATTACCAAAATGAATTGTATTTGTCCATGTCAGCAACTCCCAGGAATTTAAATAGGGAGGGACTGTGTCCCTAAGAATAACAAGATCAAGCTACCTGGCAAGTCCACAATATTTTTACGTGTCTGCAGATCCCCTCTGCATTGGTCATCTTGGCAATGTGGGGGAAACGGCACTTACTGAAAGGCAGCTTGAGAGAAGGGACATTGTAGACAGTATTTAGCCTTCTTTCACTGTTGCCTGAATGGAAACTTGAGAAGACAATAGTAGTTTTTAAAAGTCCCGGGGAAAAAATTAAATTTCACAGAGAAAAAAATTAATTACTTTTTAAATGAAATGGAATTTTATCCTCAGGGAGGTACACCACAAATTTTCCATTCCTCTGATAAAATTGAACTTTCATTTGTGGTTTTTCTGCAGAGCTCCCCAAACCACAACACAGAGCAAGAGCCACACAGAAGACACACACAAAAAAAAGTCCTCCTGACCCTTTAATTGTGAAGTATACTTTCAAACAAAGAGGTCATATTTTTTGGTACAAACGGTGATATAAAGTTCATAGTCATCACCATCACCAGTTATTCCTTAAACTGTGCTGTCATTTTCACCCCAGTAGTGGCTACAAATGCAACTAATTAGATTCCATTCTTAAAAATCCCCATTTTAGTTAAAGTCATATGAAGGGCATTGGTAAGGTAGGTCTGTAGGAAAGACACTTGGGTTTGTTTTACCAAATGCAGATGAAAAATCCCAGTATGTCACAAAACATACTGTTCCTCCTTCAGTCCTCAAAGGTTTGTCTTTAGTTTCAACAAGCACCCTTTTCCCATGCAAATGTGATCTTGCCTTAAATAACTTTTCTTATTTATACCCTTAGACTATCATGGCTAAAAGTTATCACAGCATGAACCCTAACAAATGAACCAACAAAATCATGTGATCATGTTTGATTTTGTAACCACTACGCAGATACTTTGGAAGAGAATCCCTCTGTCCACTTAAGGCTGCTTAGACAGGTCCTAAAGCTAGTTTGAGTAAATTTGAAATTTCTTCCTACAGAATTTTGTTGCAGAGAGTCTTTCTTTGGTATTTATATGTGCAAAGTTTTAAATGCTCATAAAATTTACTTATTTTCTAGTGTGAGCAAAACAGCTTTAATTCTTTTCTAATGCTTTAATTTTTTCAAGGAGTAATCTTTAAAAGTAAGTACAAAGACAGCAGCATAGTCCATGCCTGTATAAGGTGAACAAGTGGAGAGTAAATGGATACACAATCTATCTAAAGTATTCCAAGCATAATAAAGATAAATGAAATTTAAAATAAATCACCACATTATTTGTTTGGGTGGCCTCAAAATTCTATGACTTTTAGGAAGGATTCTTTAATGCGTTTCAGTTGTCCTTTCATTGATAAGAACTGGAAAAAAAAGTGGTGACCTACCCACATGTCTCAAAGTATCCTAAATGGTGCTATAAATTACATTCTTACATACCTGCTCCTGTAAACTGCTAAAGTTCCCCAAAGGTGATTTGCAGCCTGGAAAATATTGATAGAGGTATTTTCTAACAAGAGAATTCTATTAGGTTAAATCAAAACACCCCCTGAAGTTTCATTAACTTCATCAGAGTTTTATTTGAAGGCAGAAAGGGGGAGAAATTTAATTTTTCAGTATCCTTAGGAGGAAACAGTTCTGGTTTTCATCATAGACATGAAACATATGAATGATACTGTATCACAATACCTTTTGTGTACAACAGAGAAGGAGTGAATAATTTGAATGTTTAGTTTTTTTCAAAATGAAACATTTCAATTGAGAGTAAAAGATTTATTTTGTTTACACTAAAAATGTTGACATTTTCAAGTTCTGTTTGTAATCCATATGAAGACAAATGTCAAAATTGCCCAACGTCCTGTGAAATGGGACTTCTGCCCTCTTTCTCTTTTGGTTGAAGCAAAGAGATATTAAGTGTGAGTGGATGAATTAGTTTTCATGTCCGTTCAGTTCTAGCTATCTACATTCAAGAAAAGTTTCAGTTACTTCCAGTCATGATGACAACTTATGATTAGTTCCAGCTGCAGTGTTGACATCTGTCTACTGCAAACTGAAGAGACTGTCAGTTCACCCATTAGCAGCAATTCAGCTGGGTTTGAGTTTAGCATGGCAACTTTAAACCAAAACGAGTGTTTCAAAACCAGCTACAAAAACTCATACTCTCCATCCTCCTTAAGATGCCATTACAATGAAGGATTGCCCTTGATATTTTGGAATGAAGCTTGGTCTTCAGTTCTTTCCTGAAATGAGGCAATTTCACATAGTTTCTTTCCTTTATTTCTTTTCAAATGGAAAATGTCTGCTGTGAACTCTCATTAGCTTTCAATATTTTTACCCTACTATTAAGCTATTACAGAATTTGAAAATAGAAAGGAATACAAACTACTTACTTCGGATTCACTTGGATTTTTCTTGATTTTCACACCTTTTAAAAATAACTTTGGACTTAGGATATTTTTGGCAAGGCTTCTAAGGACCTGTATGCCAGAAAATAAAACAAAATTACTGATCTGGTGAGAAGCAGATGGATTATAAAAGGTAGCTGGCATGGAATAGATGTGAAAATGAAGAGCAGAGAATGGATCTCTGGTTGCAGTCTTTCAGGAAAGTATTCCATTCACTATGAGGATTACCAGAAAAAGGGACCCCCATTACTTACACATGCTGTAAATATTAATGCTTTCAGGAAACCAGGCATGAGTTTTGCCTGCAGAAGTGTGTATATGACTTCATACTAGTGCACAATGAAGTTTCTGCCCTCTCCCAGTTGGACAAAATTATTTCCCATTTCTTCCACACCTTCTGGTTCTTATGGCAGCTCCAAGGCTGTGCTCACACCACAGTCCCTGATCCCTCACATCACCTTCAGGCGCCTGGATCAGGGCAGAAGTGAGTCTGTTACACAAAGACACTCTGGAGCAGGGAAGGCAACCTAAATCCCACTAACAGAGTGGAGGGCACCTCAGGACCAAGCCACACAGTGCTGTAAATGTGAGCCCATGCTCTCATATAACCTGTGGGAGCACTATAGACAGAGACTGCTGTAGGCAGAACCTCTATTTTCTTTCTTTTCTTTGGAAAAGTGCTGAGATAATACCCTATGAGCTAAACTTCCTTTCACAAAAACAAGCACAGCACTATATGCCTGATAGATGATTTAAAGAAAACTCACCAGCCTACAAAAAAAAGTGGTAATGCAGTGTTCACTTTGAAGAACCATTTCTGCATACCCCTGCAGAAATTCATCATTCTCTTGGCTTTTTCTAGAAGAAATAATTTACTTTTCATAGAGTTTAATAGTATACCTGGCTTAGAGTTTAATAGTATACTTGGCTAAAAATCTGTAAAAACATTCAAGAATGCCCTCTGTTCCTTATTTTCTAGCCAATGCCCTGCTTTGGCTCTGTCTTTGTCAACATGTCATGCTGTTCGTGTGAGAACTTGCATTTTCCCTGCATGCTCATTTTGTACGTACACAGTTGAGCCACACCCATGCAATGGTGTCATACGTTGTTTGCGTATGTTTGGTTCCCAGGAGTGGCTTTCACATGGACATTTTCATCACCAGAGGTTTTGCTGCAGTTTTTAAACCTGATGCTCTGTATATCCATGCAGCATCCAGGAGGCTCTGGCCCTCTGTGCAGACCTGGAACTCCTGGAGGGCCAGGACCCAAGCTGTAAGATTCAAGCCTTAAATGAAGAAACTTTAACGAGTGGACACAAGACATTTTAAGACAACCTTCTAAATCTGAGCTGCCTTAGCTCTGCTGCAAAGTAACCATACAGAGTTCCTAAAAATTTGCCTCTCGAGCTCTGCTTGGGGAAGATGGTCTGATCTTAAATACAGTGGTAATAAATCAAATCTAGCCTCATTCCTTCTGTGGCTATTATAATGGATGAGTACTGCAAAGAAATAAAACCTCCCTAACCATAAAGATATCTATTATATATGTAATTCTAATATTCTATTTTCAGCAGTTAAGATCCTGATTCTGGTCTTACACACACTGGATTTTATACCATTGTGGTTTCATTTACAGCAAAGGACTTAGTCACTGATTTTAGTGACCACATGTGCACCTTTGAAACAAGGCACAGAGTAGCAGGAACAATTGAAAAGGCATTCCTTAGGCATTGGGATACCAGTGCCAACAAAGTCAGACTTTCCCTTTTGAAAATGAGTGTGGCTATTTTACAATGAGTCAGAGCTGAGGCATGAAAGAGCAGCAGTGAGTGGAGGGCAGACACCAAAACATTAAGGGCCGAAACAGGCAGCTGGTACAAGGCCATGAACAGAGCTGTTTTGCCATACAGGAGAATTGGGAGAGCAGAGCATTTACATGGACTACTCAGTGCACACCTATGTCTTTAAGATAAACCAACCCTCAGTACTGGACTGACCCTTTGGGAGCACATACTCTGCCTCTCTGGGTTCTTTTCTCCATGACCAAGAGGCTATTCTGGGAAATTACTTCATCACAGAGGGATTTTTGCTTTTCTGTCTTTTCCCCAATTTTGCCTAACAAACACCAGGAGCCATGCAAATGCAATGCCATGGTACTGGCTGGAGGTTGCATGGGGATATAGGGAAGGAAAAGCCAATATCTGCCTCCTACCAGCCCTACTCACCTATAGCAGTGTCCAGAAAAGCAGAGGCTGAAAGCTAGGAATCTTTTACTTCTGATTTTAGCCATTTTAAGCCCCTGTCAACCTTTCAGAGTAGGTCTCCTTTTTCTTTTTGTTTTTTTTTTTTCTTTTTTTTTAAGCAAAGCATAGAAATTCATGACTTGGGTATGAGATGGAGTAAAACGATGAGCTGGTTTTGCTTGATGGGTGTCACCAGAGCATCATGCACTGTGTTAATTTCTCAGCTTGTGAATAGACATATTTAGGCTGACAGTTGAAAGTGGGCTGCAGATTCCACTTAAAACATGTTTTTCATGCTGAGTAATGAGGGCAAAACATAAACCAATTCTGGCAGTTAAACTACTCACTTAAACCTTTCATAGTGTTGTCAAACACTATAATCCTTCAAAAATCTGAGTTTGAATGGCCTCAATATTTTATTTAATGAATTTTAAATCCTATAATTACCATAATTAAGACACTCCTTTTGGATCATGTCAGTGTGCTGCTCAAAGAGGGAGAAAGCTGTAGGCGATTTTCACTAAAGATTTTCCTGAATGCAAATGATACATACAGCTCATTTTGAATACTTTATGATGTCATTTGGGGGGGAGCATTTTTTTAGAATGCACCCGGCAACATTGGTGTGGAAAGTCTGTAACACCCTCCGAGGAAAGACCTAGATGGAAAGGGCCTCATTATCTCCATACCTGACTCCTGCTATGCTGGCCATGGATGCTTCTGCTCCTCATTTGGTAAAACAGATGTCTGGAAAGAACTAAAAGTTTTTTGAGTACGTGAGCCCTTGAAGACTGAAAATGAGTTATCCATATGCTGAGGTATGCATTGACCACTGAGAAAAAAGATGAAGCTTATTCTCTAACCCCATCCTTCCTGACCAGGGGTAAGTCTTCCTTCCAGCATTTCTTTGTCTTGGTCTTCTGGGTCAGAGATTCCTGAGGACTAGTCTTTTCAGTGAAGACTACTGCAAAGAAGGTGTTCAGTGACTGCACTCTCTGCATCCTCTGATTCCAGGGTCCCCTCTACATTTAGTGATGAGTTCACCTTATCCCTAGCTTTCATTTTGTTATTGATGTATTTGGAGAAATCTTTCTTGTTATCCTTGATGTCCTTGGCCAGATTTAATTCCAGAGGGGCCTTGACCTTCCTTGACTCATTTCTACTCACTCTAACGACCTCTCTATATTCATTTCAAGTGGCCTCACCCTGCTTCCATCTCCTGTGTATTTCCTGATTACACTTGATCTTAAGCCTCGTTTTCCTACTAGTGTGGACACTGTAGTTCTCCCCTTCCCACATCTTATCCCCGACAAGCCTGGCTGTGTCCCCATCCCCCTTCAAATCTAGTTTCAGGTTCTTTTCATGAGTCCTGTTAACTCTCGAACTAAGATATTTCTCCTCCTTTCAGACAGGAGGACCCTATTTGTTGCCATATGGCTCAGTGTCATATAAGGCAACCCATGATTAAAAATCCCAAGATTCAGCTGGTAACACCAGTTATGAAGCCAGGTGTTCATCTGCATGATTTTCCTGTTTCTTGCTCCCTCATTCCCTGCAACTAGAAGGACATAAGAAAACATGTCTTGTGCTTCAGATCCCTTGACCAGTTGTCCCAAGGCTCTGAGTTCCCTCTTGATTGTTCCTTGTCGGGACTTCCTAGTTGCCTACCTGGAAAACCATGATAACAATCAGTGGGCTGTACCAGGCTGGGAAGTTTCTTGATGATGTCTCCTACCTGGGCCCCAGGGAGGAACACACCTCCTTTTGGGTGTGGTCTGGTCAGCATATGAGGCCCTTCATTCTTCTCAAAACGGAGTAACCAAGGACTGATACCCTTTTCTTACTTAGTTGAGGAGGTCACGATGCAGCAGATAGGCAGCCCTGCCCTAAGCAACTTCTCCATTCCAGAAGAACCTCCCTCCACATTTTCATTTCCCGTGTTCTCATCTCCTTATTCCTCAAATTCCAGGGCCTCATGCCTATTGTACAAGGGTACCTGGGGAGGTGGGGTAGGTTGGGAGGGTTCTGCTCGCCTGCCACTGGGAGCAGAACCCCCCTAACTCTCTCAGGTGCCCTCTTTCTGCCTGGTGGTGAGATACTAGGGGATCCATAGCTTCTTGTGAAGTGGATAGTGGGTGCATTTGTCTAAGGTGTGACAGAATGGGACTCTGCCAGTCAATCACTTCCTCAGAGTCCCTAATATTTGCTAGCCTTTCCCCTTCATCTCTCAGCTCTGTCACTAGGCTGAGCAGGTTGTTGAGCTGACCATGCCTCACGCAGCTCTTTTCCCTGCAGCCATCTGAGAGCATCTCCAGGCTCTGACACTGCGTGCAGCCTGAGACCTGGACCCCTGCACGCCTTCATGGGCAGTCCCTGCAGGTGGCCACATCCTTTCTGGTGTGTGCAGAGGAAGCAATTTCTGTCCAAGTGGACATCATAAATGTGCTTTCATGATGAGGGCAATGACTACCAACTGTGTGGGGGACTTTAAGTGAAAGGGACACATCAAGGCTGATTGAGATGTTCTGTGCAATGTGATCTTCATAGAGGCAGGAATGACCACATCAATGGGTAGAAAATTAGGGTTGCTTGTGGCTCTGTGGCTATGAGCACTTTGTATTTAGCCATTTAAAAGGTTTCGCAGCAAACAAATCAATATCTCTGAGAGAGAATCCTACTTCACACCCAGATCTGAAATTCCCAGCCCTGTCAAAGGCATCTCCAAGGACAGCACATGCAGCAAGATGCTCATGTGTTCTAATAGCTGTTACCAGATATACCACCCATGTGAATTAATACCAACCAAAGTACAATAGTTATTGGCTGATTTTATTTAAATAGTTAAAAGGTATGAAACAAGAATTTTGCACAGGAAAAAAGTATTTTTCTTTACAAGACTTATAGGATGTTTATATATTAAGAAGAAGGTTATAGTCAAAATTAGTCATTGAAGGCAGCAGAAAAAAAGGTTCTTTAGCAATATGTGTTATTGAAATTTTAGCTGGTATTCCTTCAGCACCTTGAAGTACTACAGGTGAGATGAGTTGGGATTTCAGCCCATCCTCCAGCTGCTGGTTTCCTAATTAAACATAACATTATTTAATACCTTTTTCCTGCAGTGAGGATTTTCAGTGAAGCCTAGATATGTAAGTGGTCAAACCGCATGAAAGTCTTCGAGATTTCAGTGCCCATCTAAGCCCTAAAGTATAGTTAAATCTTTGTGCTCTACATATTTATTCTCAGCCCCTACCTGTTGA
This sequence comes from Pseudotriccus pelzelni, assembly GCA_035584735.1. Taxonomy (NCBI): domain Eukaryota; kingdom Metazoa; phylum Chordata; class Aves; order Passeriformes; family Tyrannidae; genus Pseudotriccus; species Pseudotriccus pelzelni. The sequence goes on from JAWMRA010000130.1 coordinate 63,256,188, forward strand.
ACCTTACATTTTATTTTGAGTTTAGAATGGTAAACAACATAGAAATAAAAAATGTTAAGAAGTGGGTACTTAATTCCTGTTAATAAATATCCTTTTTATCAAAGGATAACATTAACATCGAACACTTTTCAAAGGCATTCAAGAAAATTAAGGTGCACATACCTAGCAAGTAGAATAGACATAGTTGTTAAGGCAAGATAGGTGTCTCAGGCCTGTGGAGGAGTTTGTTATGGTTCTTTTAAGATTCAAAAATTTTGGTCATCTTGAACAGTCATCCTTCAGCAATCTGGCGGTTGGACTGAGACATCCAGACCTACATTGTTGGCTTGAGTTTTAAATCTATCTAACTGAAGATTTTATACCTTCATACAAGATAATTTAAAACTCAGGACCAAAAAATAAATTTTCATAGAATCCTATAATAGTTTGGATTGGAAGGGATCATCTTAAAGATCATCTAGTTCCATTTCCAAGGGCATTGACACCTTCCACCAGACCAGGTTTCTCAAAGCCCCATCCAGGCTGGCCTTGAACACTTCCAGTCTTGAGGCGTCCACAGCTCAACCCTGGGCAACCTGTTCCAGTGTCTCATTGCTCTCATCATCCAGTTTCAGTTCCCAGTTTGGCTCTTTTCCTATATGAAATCAAATTCAGTCAATGAAAAAGAAAAACAAGGTTATCACTGATGAAAACCAACAGTCTTACTGATTTCAGTGAAGTTAAGCTGAGTCTCAACACAATGAGCCTCTGACCTGAAAAGGATGAAAGATGTTTTCATTTATCCCAAAGTAGGACTTTAAAAGCATTGAACTATTTCATTCACCTTTGTTTTCATCCAGAAAATTTATCTTTTGTCTGTGATTACAGTCCTATACTTCAGGGTATGTTTCCTACAATATATCCTATTTCTCAGGTGCTGGAGGCATGCCCTGGAGAATATTATTCCTTACTTAGTGTGTGTCAGACCATATTTGACACAGTCCATTACACTGTCACAAGATTTATCCTTCTGATAAAAAAGCAAAATCTTTAGCTGGGAAAACAGAGCTTGATAGCTGTTCAGAATGAAAAATATCTGGTTTTTAAAACACAGTGAGTATTCACAAGCCCAGAGGTTGTGTTTGTGGTGCCTGCACCAGCATTAAGATATCATTTAAAAGCCCAAAGAAAGTAAACTTATTGTATTAGCTCTATCTCCAGGCCAGTTATAGAGGTACTGATTACTTACCATATCTTCTACAGACAACAGGAACTTCACTCTGCAAATCAGATGCTCTAATTTAAGAAGGGTCTGTCTCTTTGGTTAAGAGATTGCACTATTGAAAGGAAGTCACTGTTAGAAAAAGTATTTCATCTTAAGCAATATAACCTAAAAGAATTTGAAGGCATAGCTTTAGGTTCCCAACTATAAATAAAATAACATAAATATCAGTAAGAATACCAATATCAATCATAAAAATCAATAACATTATGAACATTAACTAACTGAAGAGCTAGAAAGTTGATATTAAGAATAAACATGGAAATAGGGTGCTTCATAAACAAAGTGCTTTCAATTTCACTGAAAATGGAAATTACTATCTTTCTAAATTATCTCCTAAATTTATCATCTTTCTAAATTTAAATGCAGGTCTACTGCCATAAACAAGTAAAATAGTACCATTGCACCAGCACTCAGAGCAGAGGTCAAAGTCAATAAGAGGATATTTTTGGACCTTGCATTGCACATCACTTGATTTCCTACAATTGTTTGCACTTGGTTACCTGATTTGCAATCACTTATCCAATTATTTTCATTTGATTAAATAACTGAGCATTTTTGTACAGATCTCCACTTGAATACTCAGAGCTATGGATTTCATTTTTTGCCAGTCATTGCTTTCTGTGATCAGTTTACACCATTGTTTATTTTTCTTCACTGTTAAAAAGCATTCCTTAGTTCTTCAGATTTCTCTCCTGGTTTGTTACTAAGAAAATCTCTTAGCAAGCAACAATATCAATTTGTGTTGTTTCTTAGAAATTGCAGACAGATCACTTCTAAATTTTGGTTTTGACAATACCTTGTAAGCCTTTCATTGTAACATAATCTTTTCAGCTCTGGAAATATTTCTATGTTCCTGTTTTTTAAAAAGAAATATGCCCAATTTTTTTAGTATCTTCTTTAGACTGAAGATCCTGAAGCAAGATGTGGTATTCCATCAGAACTAAATCACACTGGAATCACACAGGGAAGACATCTCCCAACCCCTGCTCACCATCTTTGGATCTTACCTCTTGATTAGGACTAACTTTTTCCTCTAATCTCAGTAGTTATGCCTTTCCTGTCCTGTCTTTTGTATTCCAGTTCTCTTGACTTTTTTAAAGGTTTTTTTGTATGAATTGTTTTGTTAAGTGATGCAGTCCAAATTACCAGGCTACATTTCTCTGTCCTAATTAATTTTTCAATCCTTGCATGATCCACAGAACTTTTCAACAATCATTCTATATCTATGTTTACCCTGACAAGATGTTAAACCACATGAAAATTTCTTCCAGATTTAGAGACTTGGTCCAATTGTTTCTTGTTTTCAATTGGCAATTATTTTTTGTGACCTGTTAGTTCACAGACCACTTAATTCATACTTCATAATTTCTATAGACTATCAGTCTTTAGTGTGACCACCAAACACTTTTAAAAATCAGAGTATGCCCATCTTAACAGAGGTTGATCCCACATACATGAACTTGACAAAATAGTGCATCTCTCAGGACCTATTTCCACAAAAGAGTTGACTAGCATTGATTGTACCACTTCCCTTTATTCATTAATTGATTGCATTTTATATCAGCATTTTTACTGTTTTTCCTGAGACGAAGGCTGGGCTAAATACCCAGCAATGATCAAGATTCTCCACTTAATTTGTTTGGGGAAATGCCTGGGAAGATAACAAGATGTCACTAGCTTATGAAAAAGCGAAGTAACTGTTGGTTTGGATTATAAAATGAAGTGGAAGTGGGACACAGAGAGGAAATTTCCAGTAAGGTTTACTCATGAAAATTACTTGTTTTGGTTGTTATACTCTATTTATTCTGTTATAACATGCCTAACATCTTGATTATCAGCTTTGCACACTGTTTCATTTATCTAGAGGCTCAAGGAAATCACAGCAAAAAGCGTATTCTCTGTAGGTCATAATAACACGGTATACCTTAGCCTTAGCCAATTCAGCTTTATGAGGGAGAGGGACAATGCAAATTAGACCACAGTGGTGGTAGCTGTGGTTTGGCATCCCCTGAGCTTAGCTCCTTGATATGCCTCTGATCCCTCTGTGGTACACATCACTGTGGGAGGGCAGCTGAGCAGAAGTGCGTGGGATCTGTAGAGATTACAGTATGGATAGTTCATCACTGTCTGTACAGAGGCTTGGTTTGCCTCCTTCAGGTATAGGAGATGTCCTTTAGGACCCCCCAGATATGTGCAAATTATTAAATCACACCTGTTGCCGGCCATTTGTCCCAACCCTCCATTACCAGGTTTTTCAAATGTAATAATGAAGTAATTCTTCCAACATCAGGTATTTAAGGCAGCCTTGTGGCATCTCTCAGAGAAGGTGAGCATTAAAAACAGCTGATTCCCTTCCAAAGGGTGATACTGCCTTTCTATTGCCCTTGCACATAGGTGACTTCCATGACATACATGATCACTGCTATGTAACTCCCCTGCAGTGAAACCTGATGGATTGTACTAGCAAAGTCGGGCAGTAGGTGCTCATGATTCCATCTCCCTCCTCACTGACCTTCCTAACCTCCTCATTGTATTTTTTCATACTTTTCTCCTTTCTGCCTCTGTAGTTCTTTCTGACAGCCGAGTTCAGCACCCAACAACTCTCTGGGACGCTTTCTCTGCCAGAGAACATTTGCTTCATTTTGAGGATTTTCTCTATTGTCCCTTACACCTTAGCAAAAGGGAGAAGCTGTCCTTTTTAAAAGTAGAATTGAAGCACTGGTCAAACACAACACTTAGGCACAAGCCAAACTATAAGCAAATCAATAGGACTTCTTATTTGTTCACGTGATTACAATTAAGCATATCCCTTAATGCTTCTCTGGGTGGAAGCCAAAAGACAGCAGTAAATTGAGTTGAGATCCCAGGAATTACATTCCTTTTACTGAGGAAAATTCACCCTTTGTATTAGCAGATGACACATTCTCCAGTGCAGGGAAAGACACATAATCAAGCCACTTACAATGAGGAGTCTTTTATTTCTATTTCTGCAAGTATGGTCCTTTGCCCTGCAATTAAATAAAGAAAAGGAAAAGAGAAATCCAAAAGAAGCAATGGCTTGGCACCTTTGCTGCAAAAAATTCCTTACTGCTGAACACGGTGGCTGAGCTCTCAGGTTACATCACATCAAACAAAGGCTCTTTAAAGAAAGATCTCAACTGCATAAAGATCTTAACAATTAGAACAGAAAGGGAGAGACAACAGATTCTGGAAGAAAAAAAAAAAAAAAAAAGAGAAACAAACTGAGCTCTGATTAAAAGTCAAAATAAGAAATAATAAGGTTGTGATACAGTCCTAAGAAACAGCAGTTCTACGTCCTTCTTTGCTGCAGTATATAAGCACCTTCCAGGAGCATCTTAGCTAATGTGAACGAAACCTTTCATGAGTCCTTCAGCCTCCCACCTGTTCTATTCTCAAGTTAAAAACAGACACACTTGAATGTTCATTTTGGTAAACTTTATAGACATGCTGCCTCAGATTTCCAGCAGAAAGAAAGGAATGACTAGGCAGTGGTGCCTGGTCATCCTATGCAGCGACGAACCTGTGCTTGGGTGCTGCAGATCCCAGGCTCTATTTTTGCCATGGTCATGCCAGCCCTTTCCAACCCAGGCTGCCTTCATTGAGGTGGCACAGCAGCACGGCTGCTGACAGGGATTTCCATCTCCCAGGACCGAGCTAGACTTATAAAATACCTTTCCAGCTGAGACTTTTCTGCTTTAAGCAGAAAAAGAACACGTTCCTGGAAGAACTAAGTGGTTCTGTATTTGTAATTAGAGAAAATCAGATAAAGAAGGTGGCCTGGGGACAGATCTGAGAGTGATGCAGTATGAAAGTCTTTGATACCAAGGGCAATGTCAGCTTGGGTCAGTCAAGAGAAGAAGTCCTATGAAGAAAAGCCATAACCTTCAGCCAAAATTTTTTTTATTATATAATTTAAGTTTTTTTTTTTTTCCCCAGAATTGAAGTCTAGACTAAGGACACTACACTCTACCCTTAAAAGTCTCAATTTTCTTACTGTGCTTCAATTGTCTTACTCACTTCACAGCTGAGATATTTTTCTATCTTGCCTACAATTTTTATCTCATAAGCAACATGTCAATGCACTCATCCTCTCACTAAATTCGCTCCTTTTCCTCTACATTGAGATGATTTGCATTTTTTTTCTTAAAAACCTTCTTCAGGCTTTGATTCTTTTTTTCCTTTAAAGCAGACTTCTTGTTCTCTGTGATACTGATGTTTCCTTCCCGAAATATTTTTCTGTTCTTGCTGTTATGTTCCTTTACTACAACTTGCACTCTTTATCATTTCAGTTTCTCCCTTCTCAGCAACCTTTTTGCTGCTCCTCACACATCTCTAGTTGCCTTATCAAAATATTGACAAAATGCTTTCCAAGAACCTGGCAGGCATTCCATGCATCCTGCCAGACACCTACACATTGAAATCCTTTCTTCCTAACTTCTTCCTATTTTGGATGACTCTGATAGATATTTTCTGAAGAGCCCCATCCTCCTGACCTTCTTCTTTGGTATTTTATTATAAATCCTAATAAAGAGGGGTCACACCCACCTACCTTCTCTCTTTATCCTTACCTATGTAAACTGGCCCCAAGTGCATATGTGCATATATGTTGGCAGAAAGAGATGTACAAGGCAATACCTTCTATCCATATTTCCCTGCCAAATATCTCAAGACAAGGTCAATCACTTTACAGGAGTATGCCACAGATATGGATTACCTCAGTACATCTGTTATTCTGATATTGCAGGACTTCATGTTTGAATACCTTGATTTGTTGACGTCATAAATGTTTGTTGTGTTCTTACTCTCATTTTTCAGAGGTTGTGAAATAACATGTAGGGAGACATTGTTCAAGAAGGAATCTATTTTGAGCTTTCTTTCATATGCCACTGGGTAGAAATAATTTGTAGTCTAGAATTTATTTATTTATTTCCTATTAAGTGAAAATTACTTTTCTGTGCATTTGTGGAGAAAAGCACAGGATACATTCATGTGGTTACACACTTATATAAGAGTGTGGGCTATGCATTTTGCCTGTGAACAGTAACAGTTGAATGTCTCTCCAGGGCTAGCAAGTAAATCCATGTGTTTGAGTATGTTACATGCGTAATAGCTGACAGCAGTGTCTGACCAGAGGCATTCAAGAACGGGAGACTCTCACTCAGTGCTTTTTCTACTGTCTCCCACAGATGCCAAATGATGGGCCAGACTCTCAGCTGGACTAAGCACATGAGCCTCAGGTTCAGCATTTTACAGTATGACAGAAACACTTTAAGTCAGATAAGCCCTCTAAACAAAACCTTTTCCTTTCCTCCTTTCTCTTTTTTTTTCATACAGCAGCCCATGTCAGATGACGTACAAATACTTTACATGATGGAGTCCTCTGTGGTTCAAATAAGAATAGACTCAGCTTTGACTAAATCAATAAGAATGTTTTTAGCCCCATGTTTCAATTCTGTAAATAATTTATGTGCAACTTATTATATTTTGCAGGATAATAACACTAAACCTTTTAAAGAAAGGTATATTTTGCAACCAAATCTGAAGGAAACAATCAAAAACAGACTGAAATTTGAGCTCAGGACTACAGGTGATGATAGCAATCAGTTATGGAACTGGAGATTAATATGGGATCATTAAAAAAGGAGTTAGAATGGAAAACTCTTCTGACTAGAGTACTAAGAGTATCTCTTGTCAGATACCCTAAAGAATGAGGAAAGATTTTCTATTTAGCAAAAGGAAGAGCATGTCTGAAGAGTAACAAGCTGCCAGGGCAGGACAGAGAACATGCCCAAACAGAATTTGGGAGAGGAGCCTGGTAAGTTTGCTCCAGAGTCAAGAGTGGTTCCTGGGCCATTCCACCCTGACAAGCGTGGGTACCAGCACCCAGTGCAGCTTAACCCAACTGAAATAACCTCTCAGCAAGAAAAGCAGACACAGAGGCAAGGAGAGCCAAACCCATCTGGTCTGTAACTACCAAGAGCATCGACTGAGTCTGCATCCCCAGGCAGAGCCCTGAGGTGCTCCCACAGTGCCACACTGTTTCCCTGACCCCAGCACCAAACCTAATCTGGTCACTCCCTTAGGTGATTACTCAGAAAAAAAAAGGAGGAAAAAAGGG
>JAWMRA010000130.1:63263690-63314203 GCA_035584735.1 Pseudotriccus pelzelni
AAAAAAAAGAAAAGAAACCAAATGGCTATCTGGAGTATCTTCTGCCCTTGTAGGTCTTTGTCCCTATACACCTTTCTGTTGTCAGGGAAGGTTTAGGTTGGGTATTAGCAAGTGGTTCTTCACCCAGAGGGTGGTAGGATGCTGCAACAGGCTCCCCAGGGAAGTGGTCGAAACATCAAGCCTGATAGAGTTCAAGAAGGATTTGGATGATACTCTCAGGCACATGGTGTGATTCTTGAAGATGGTCCTGTGCTGGGCTACAGGCTTGGACTTGATGATCCTGGTGTTTCTATGATTCTTTCACTCTGCTGTGGTGGATGATCCCTTTTGCCTGCATCAGCACTTGCTGCAGGACTGAGACCTACCCAAGTTCGCCCCTCATCTGAGTGCTCAGTGTGAGACCTCCTGGTACCACCCTGTGAAAAACCAGAAATTTTAATCTTCAAATGCATTCAGATTCTTGAAATACATTTAGAATTAATTATTTACACTAAGTAAGCTGAAATAAAATAGTTTAGAGATGTCTGGTTTTAATTTGCCGTGGAGAAACTTGGGGCTGTTAGACACTGCTGGTATCCCTGTACAATGAATCACCAGAAAGGCTGGAGAAAATGTGTTCCTTTCTGCATACAGACTGATGATGTGAAAGTAAAAATTAACAAGAGTGCCTACATGGTTAGAAGGACTATTCAGGTTTTGGGTGAGCTATGTGTTTTTAAACTGACTAGCTCAAAAGGATCATTTTTCCATCTGGAGCTCTAGAAATCTAAAAATAAAATACAAATGCTTTTGTGGTTAGACTATCCATCATTGTAACTGTAAAGAACAACTTTTAGATATATAGTACATTCAAAAAGCACTTGAATTTTCTTGTTACATTCCATCATGTCCCGCCCAAATAAACATGATGGCAGTATTTTAATCTTGGAATGTACATGTACAAGATAAAGTTCTTCATAAAAAAATCATTTAAATTCCAAACCAACACAGAATTGAACAGTTGCAGCAATAGAGCTAAGCATGGGCTTCATTGATAGATCAAGTTAATAATGAAGAATGGTTGTTTATATTATCTTATCATAGATGCCAGTTTCTGTTGGTGATAAAAAAATACCCCCTGAAAAGCTTCTAAACTGCACTTGGATAGCAGAGTTATTTCACACATGCACCCAACTCATACTTTAGCAAATTTACAAAGACACATTCATGTTTTCACTTGACAGCAAATAATATTTAAATACTATGTCAAGATACCTTTCTACAAAAATCCTTGTTAACTAGTCAAAATCTGCAGGTAAAAACTTTGTTCAAGTGGTTGGTCTGGCAATGTAATTTGGCACTCTATATCTATTAACTTCTGTTTCTGCTTTTGCACAAACAAGATTTGCCACAGATCACTGGTTCAAACAAGGAGTCTAAATGAAGTATCTCAAATTAAGTTTGAATTGATTTACATCATGAACCAATGAACCAGCAAATTTTCTTGTGTGCGTTTCCGTGTGCAGAACTAAAATACTTACAGGAGATACTGTCATACTGGCAATTAAGGTCATTGGATGAGGAAGACCAATTTCCTCATTTGTTTTCCCTTCTCATTTTGCAGGAGGAAAAGGCTGTTGACAGTCCTCCCTCTTTCTGCTAAACTCATGCAGGTTAAAAACATTCAAACTTACAAAATCTCCAAATAAAATAGCTGCATAAAGAATACAAAATCTATACCAAGGAAAGAAGAATTTACAAAACATCTACTTTCAGAACAATAAGTGCACCACTACAGTGGTTTGGAGGAAAAGCATGTTTCTGCTTACTCCTCTCAGTGGAGTAATCAGAACTATTTTCAGTTCTGTCAGTGAAAGGTGTGAATTTAGCAGACAAAAATTACGGTGGAATGTAGAACTATATGAACTGAAAATGCTCATGTGATGCTTTGAAGCGTTCTATGTTATTTTGAGAGCATTGCACATACCACAGTCCAAATATCCCACCAGCCTTTCAAAGAAATATTTGAACTCTTGGCTTCATAATAAAGAGAAGCAGAGGCAGGCAGCTGTTGAGGTTTTGTGCTGAGGAGAGCATGTACTTGTTTGTAAGCATGAGTGTGTTTGCATACGTGTTTCTGACTCGGGTAGAGATTGTGAGCCATGTAGGGAGTGCTTAATTGAAAAGATAACAAATGATGAAGCAGCTGTTAAGTATGGCACAAAAATTGCTCCGAGCAGTTAAGGCTGATCATCATGATGGAAATAGCTTTTTGACAAGCTTAGCATTCCTGTGACAATAATTAAGAATCAGGTTTCCACCAAAAGGCTTTATAGCCAGAAGGGGTTGTAAATCAATGGGCAACATTTTTATCTTGGAATGAAAATTAATTATTCAGTGTAGAACATGCTTTCTCACACTTAACTGCCTGTAATGCCTCCTTTATTCTTTGTCTTAATTCAATTAATATACCATTGTTAAAGGGGTGTTTGTCAGTAGTGATTTACTTTTGTTAAAAATTACCATAAAGAAATATGACAAAATTGAATGGTTCTTAAATTAAGTCATAGTTCAGATTCTTTTGGCAGAGAGTTACTAGCTGTTAAGTACTCTTTGACAAGGGTGTGGATATGAGCATTTTGTATTGCACCCTTTGAGCTTGCATAAGCACATAAAGGGATTAAATAATACATGAAAAAGAAGTGTAGGATTTTCTGAAGTGCTCCATGTGGCCCTAACTTCTTTCTCCCATTTAAGCTAGTCAGAAAACATATTGAATTTAATTGGAGCAGTTTCAGAACACCAAGGACTTTTGAAAATCTTATTCCTATTGAGAAGAAATAAAAAGTGTTCTTGCCCTTTTGACTATTATATGGAAATGAAGGCATCTATCAAAGCTGTCATGACACTTGCTGGAAAATGATGGGACTTTGGGGAATTATTCAGACTGTTTTGACAGGCTCTACAGTCTGAAAATGGGCCTGGAAATGTCCTCTTGGCAAGAAACATTAGACAACATAAGCCTCCACAAGGGCAGCTTTCATCTCAGTATTGCCATTGGTGTCTTCAACTTCAACAGTAACAGAGCTGATAGAAAAAAAAAAAAAAGAAAAAAAAAAAGTACTGAAATTGATATTTAATTTTATTCGGTACTCCAATACTTTTCCATTATTCCCTATGTCTTCTGTGGTCCTCAGAAGTGCATCTTGATTTTCTGTTTAATCTTTCTTTATTTAAGCTAATATTTTGTAGAACACCAGATGTGTGAGAGTAAAAGTCCTTTGCTTGAAGGAGTCCCATGTTTTCTCCTTCAATGTAAGCTCATTATGGTACTCTCCCTCTGAAGCAAAGAATATGATCACCTGGCAGCTTAAGAGAGTTTCTTAGAGGGCAAGAGGTGCAATCCTTTCAATCCTTTTTTTGTTATATCATGGATGCTTCTGCTGCAGCCAAGCACTACTAAAAGAAACTGGTGAGTCACAAAAGAATGCACTCTACATATTAGAGAATTAATTGCTTTATAAAACCTCTTAACATTGTGTTAGCTGGAGCTAATGCTGACCCTACTCACAGCATATGATGTTATGGAGGACAAGTAGGGCCCTGGATTCTTGTTCTTGCCCCAAAAATACTCCTGCCTTGCTGCCTCCTAAAATGTCTCTTTTGTGAGAATATTGTTCACTGGACTGGCACAGGAGGGAGAAGTCCACATTCATTCTCATTTCTGGAAGTTTGTTGGTAAGCCCAGCATGAGCATCATCCTCTGAGTTACTCATCTTTGTAGTCAAGAAACTGTAACTGATTCACGCTTTTAAAAATCAAGAACATGCTTTTAAAATGCCATGTTCTGAGAATGCAACAGGTGAAATGAACTCTAAAATTAGTTGGGTTTCCATATCTACTAGGAAGTAGATTCAACTACCTCAGGAAACCTAGTGTCTTTCTCCTCCTTTTAAGCTGACCTACCTCCTTTGTGCATCAATATATATGCCCTTGAAAAGCACACCTATCACTTCATGATATCCCAAGTAATCAAAGACAAATATATCCACAACTCGCATTTCTTCTATGAACACTTTATAGGGTAGGGTCACAGTAATGACAAAAGAGTGTTCTGTGCTAGATTTAATTTTTTATTTGAAAAAGCTTATGGTACAATTGAAATAATAATAATGCCATCTATCAGTCCGGGAATGTGTCTTTCTATACCGCCTAAATTTTAAATTTAAAAATCCTTTTTGTCCTTTCCTATCCTGTTTTCCACCTCACTGACCACCAACATTTCTTCTACATTGACTATTCTAAACAATTAGTTGAGAAGCATTCCTTGCAAATACCTCACTGGCCCAACACCTTTACTCAATTAGGGTATTGCTTCCTCTTCAGTCAACATGACTTGTTTCTGTAGGACTACCTGAAAAGAAAACGCCTTCCAAGAAAAGTGAGACTGCCAGAAACTGGCCCTGAGATAATCCCCTTTTGTTCATCAGGTACTTCACCCATTTTGAGAAGACAGAAATTGGGGAGGAAGCAAGAAAAGCATGTGTGTAGATCAACACACCTTTTAAAACATTGGCAGAAATGTCAGTATTCAACTTTATGTCTAAGTTGATAAAAATCCTTTACTTCTTTGCCACTTTGTGTGCTTGTCAATACAGCAGATTAATGGCTTCTGCACTGACTCATGGTTTTGTTCTGTGTCAGGCCAGAAAATGAAAGAGAAATAAACCACCCAGAAAACATCAGATAATTTCTGGTAGGAAAAAAAAGCCACAAACAAACATCTGAAATTCAAAGGAAGTGCATCTATTGTTAGTCCAGGCTATTAGTGCTTGCTGCCATTTGGTCCAGTTGGAGGGAGCAGAAGACTTGCATAAATCGCGTATTAGGACAATATGTTTAATAGAGAGCCAGAGCAGAATGTTTCTGGCATATTTTAATGGATACAATAATGTTGCATCACAAATCTGTCCTTGAGTTTTTCTTTCAAGGGAACTGCCCTGGAGTTAGTTGCAAAAAAACCAGTGGTCTGGAAATTATGTAATTTAAACATGTTTACCTCGGTGTATGCCAGTATTTGCAGCTGTCGAAGTGAGCAGAGCCTTGTCCTACTGAGGTTAATTCTCCTAAATTAAAAACTGCTTCTGTTCCATGAACCCCCACAAATGTTTAACCTTTGCCAACCAAACGTGGAAATTTGGAACATTTTATAAATGCTTCCAAATAAAGAGAGGCAAAAAAAGTTCAGTGGAAGAGTTCTTTACCAAAAATAAGTGTTTTCATTTGATGTTATTTTCAGGGATGTAGTGCAATTTTGAACAGGGAAAAGTGGAAGCATTTAGTTGTCTTTCACAATTACTATGTATCAAAATTAAATAGATATTTTTAAATAATTGAAATTAAATTTATGGGCTGCAAAACTTAAATGGAACATTTAGGTGTCTTCACTCATACTGTTGATGTTTAACAGGGTCTTATGGCTATTCATATTTTCTTACTTTGGCCAGTTTAAAATTTAAAATTTTAAAAGAAATTCACATCAGAAATTCCAGATTTTCAACTGTTTTCAGTGAATTAAGAGATAAGCTGGTAGAGTTAAAATATAAGTTCCTACACTTCAGACTGATTGTGTAACAATATGGAAGACCGACTAATCTTGATCCAAATTATACAGAAAGCATTCCTGTCTGGTTTTTAATTTTATTGATAGCACTCTCTCATCAAAAGATTTTTTTCTTATGCCACATTCATGCAGTATGTGAAACTAGAGACATCATATCCTAACTATAGAAATATACCGTGATATTTATATAAAACCACTGTATATCACCTGTTCCTGTCCATCATTTACAATGAAAATTCACCAGCAGACATGTGTCACCAAGCACAAGGGTCCTACTGCACAAAAAAATAGGAGACTAACATACACAAAAGCACTGAATTGCACCAAGAGCATATTGGTAGAGTGGGATGGCACAATGGAAAGTTCACCTGGACAGTGGTTGAAGCTACATTTTGCATTGCGCTAACTCAGCTCCTTGCTGAACTGACTCATCAAGGTCCTACAGAGATGGTCTCGTGATCTGGGCCTCTTTGAAATGAGGAAGAGCCTCCAAATATCTAAGATTAGAAAATGTACTGAGGTGCTTGCAGTAGGAATTTATGTGGAGGTTACATTGATCTGAAAAAATGAAGAGAAGGGGATTCAAAAAGATTTTTCACTCTTGCTGATGACACAGAAATCCATATATGCAGCTTTTCCATATGACAAAGTGATATGCAATATTCAATGTGGTTTCACACAGTGGGGTCAATAAACTTCCATTAAGTATGGACAACTGTCAAAGTGACCTGCTGCCCTCATTTCTGCAGTATGACTTGGCCTTAGATGTCCATATTAATATGAATTTTAACTCTTTGGTTTGGCATTTTAATTCTTCATCCATTAGTCTCATATTTCTGTATTATCAGTTAGCACTATTGATTTTAAAGAATACATGCAATCAATTTGCACACATATATTTGCAAAGGTCAGGAGAGGACACAAATGTGATTTCTGCAAGAGATCCAGACATTGCTTCCTGATGAGATTTATTCTCTCTCCTTCTGGCCAAGATTATTTTTACAACTGAAAATAGTACTTATCATAACTGAAGGATCACTAGATGTCCTTACAGTCTGAATTTTTAAGGGTTCATTTGTGGGGATTTTTTAAAAGATGTGTCTAAATAGAGGCAGTGCAAGCCCAGAAATATCTTTCTGCAGACTGAGATTCTCCTGGTGTGACTGCCAGACATCTCAGCTGCCTGTGCTTTATTGGAACACAGAACACTTAATTGGCACACAGAAACAAGTGGAAGCAAAGCAACAATCTGATTCTCAGACCTCACAGACCTGCAGATACTTAATGTTTAAAGGATATAAATACAACAAAAACAAAAATTGAAGCTTTCTCATGGCTAAGGTAAACCCTGTCCACCCTTTTTTTTTTTCATTTCCTTTTTTATTTTTTTTTAATTAGATAGGAACCAGGCAGTAGAGGTGGATTCTACATTTGAAATACCAAAGCCTGTAGTTGAACTATGCCCAGTAGGGAGGTTTCAAAGCATGATTCTCTGTCTGTTAAGAAATCTTCAACCTGCTTTTCCTCTTTTTTTTTTTTTTTACCCTTTTTCATGGAAAATGCTATTGTTGATGGTTCCTGGTATACAACCTTTCTGTCTAAGATCTTGCTAATGGGTAGAGAAGAAATTTCCCCCAGTATTTAGCATCTCAGCTCCTGGAGACCTCTGCCACTCAGAGGGAGCATACAGTGTTAACATTTTTTGTGGTGTTACCTGGGACAGTTTTGTTACTTGGAAACTCCAGAGAAATCTTCTTAAGGAGTGCCTACCACTAGTTTTTTCCTCCTAATTTTTTCAGTGTTCATTTCCTCCTTGTTTTAAAGTTTCTGTTTGTACTGCACCAGGACACACAGTTCCTCAGTCATCAGCAGTGACACATGTTATTTATAGATATGAGGAACTTTCCTGCATATCAGCCATCTAAGGACAGGTGACTTGATATTCCCTAGTCCTCTAATCTACCTGAGCACATTTTATCCATGGTCCAGCTTCATCTGTAGGTTAGACAGAGAAAAGTTTCCTTCCATTTCCTTCAATTCCACCCCTATTCCCTTTAAAAGCAGCAAGAAGCTGTCACTGAGTGCAAGATCTGTCTTCTCCAAATCTATTGATACTCCATCCACTGCCATATTCAAAGTGTTCTGCTCATTATGAGAGTGCTAAAGTCAAGAGTGGCACTTAGTGGCACAATACCACAAGATCATGAATTTCTGAAGTGCCCAAGGAACAAAACAGAGGCTCTCAGAAGTGCCTTTGCTCCATTCATAAATAATCTGCACTAGACTACAAAAGAAACAAAGCAGATAGAGCTGTTCTCCTGCTCTGTATCTGCTTGAAAACCTAACAGTTTGTTCACAGGAACAAAAAAAATTTAATTTCACCGTGTTTCAGAACATAAGAGTGGCACAGCACCATTCCAAATAATGCTGGAATTTAATTTCTGATCGGGAATCTATAAGATTTCTGCGTCTCTGTTGGAGCTTCTACCACAAGCACATTTCACTTGGCTACGTTGTGATCTTTACAGTATGGACTTATCTGGCATCCAACAGTTCTTGCTATAAAATAGCAACTGTGTCCTCTCCATACAGGGAATAGAATTTTTGCTTAAATAGAAAATGAAATCCATTGTACTTCAGAAAGTACAAGTGCCAGATTATACACTGCAGGATGAGTGAGAACCTCAGTGGAGCTAAATCAATTTACACATAGTAGCAACTCATATCAAAACTTCAAAGTGAGAAGAAACCCAACTTGCTTTTCCTTGAGCAGCCCTTTTATGGGCTTTTGTAAGATAAAAGTTGGACAGGAGAAGAAGAATAAATACACAGCATTATTCTGGAACCAGTCTTAAAAACACTTTTTCACGTGCCTAGATTTCCACCCGTGAGTTTCACGCCCTCTGAGGTCTCCTGAGCTATGGATATGCATAAGTTAAGCTCATACAGATGTATTTGCAAGAAGAAGTAGTTTCTCAAGAACAAATCATCTTTTCTACACCAGTAGGAAAGTGACTGATAGCCCTCCAGTGTGCTTTAGATTTCATATTCCATTTGTAACGAGAGCTTCATAACACTCCCCATTACAACACAACAACAACACAATCATTTGGTTCTGCAATATGAGAGGGACAACGGCTATTTCAACATTCCCAAGGGGGGTTCAAATGACTTATTGATCAATTGATTAATAAATGTCAGCGGTCAGAGGAGAAAGCAGCTCTGCCGAAAAAAATAGCTGTCAGAAGTGCCCATAAGTGCATGAGCTATTAAGAGTGAAAAAATTATTCTGACAGAAAAATAGGGCAGTGATTGTTTTACATTAAATGTGAGAGAATGCATGAGATGTGTTTCCAAAACTTGTCAGATGTAATAATGAGAAATAGAAACTTCATTTCTGGAATAGAGATAGTTATGCACACATTTTGATAGACCACATATGAAAGTTTGGAATTGATTAACTTTTCATAAAATAGCTGCTTTGAGTTATTTCTACTGAAAGTTGGCAACTGGTGTTCTAATCATGCTTAAGAATCATTTTGTTTCTAATGAATAAGGTTGAATACTTTTTCTAATTAAGTTTTTCATTGTTATTTTTGACACCGGTAAAAGTATATCTAGTCTGTGTGGTTTTCCATGTTTGAATGTTAGTACTTCCTCCTAGAGGTTTCACTGAAATGAAGTTGTAATGTGGAACATGCATTCCTGAAATACTCACTGCTCTTTTTTATTAGTTTTCATTTTCAGATAAGGGGCATCATTATGGTATTTAAGATTCATTTGAAAGGAGGCACTCACATGTCCTGGAAGGGTTGTTTTTGCAGCACTATTGCAGTAAGGGTATAAATAAGGGGCTGGTAGGCAGATGGTTATCTATATGAAAAATCCTTACTCACCTGAGTTGCTTAACTATAGACAACTGGGCTGTGAAATTAAATTAATCTGTACAATCCCTTTAGCAGAGTGTTTGTGTGTGTGTAATGATTGGAGACCTGAATTTGTGAGATTTTTCTTATGGATACCTTAAGATTAATCTTCCATTTTCTTATGTATTGGGATTTTCTTTGGAGGGCCCAGACATGATGATGCCCTTCATTCCCATCCTACACAGGAATCTACACTCTCAGAAGGTCTGATGGGCATATGCAATGCTATGAGAGCTGTTACTGACTTCTAGCACAAGTGGGGGGAACCATACCTGATTAAATGATTTGTTCAGAGTCACAAAGGAAAGCTGTCAATCAGGATTTAAACCAATTGTCCCCAGTTGCCAGTCACCTCATATGGCAAAATTATTATTTAGAGATATATAAAGAATAAAACAAATTTACCAATTTCTTTTCCTGTGTTGAGCAAAAGTTTGTGATTAGCATTTTGCTTACCACATGACATCAAAATGGGCTTCACACACCACTTCAAAACACGATTTCTGTATTACTGTTATTAGTAATGAGGTCATTTAAGCATATGGACATATGTGCCTGTAAGAGGCTGTGCTCAAAAATCTATTCCTGATCTACAAGCCAAAAAACAATCACTGAAACAGAACAATGCCTAATGCCATTCTCTTTAAAATATATATAAAATAATGCCATGTTATCCATGGTAGCAGCTTTTTGAGATGAAAAACCATATTCTAAATCCTCCAGTGGGGCAGATCAGCACAGCACCAGGGAAAAAATCAGTTCACACAAATGAGTATCCACATCTAAACAGATGCTACAACAGTGTTTCTGGGATTCCCAAAGTCAAACTGCTTATTTTAAAAACAGAGCTGATTAAAGAGTTCAGCTCTTTACAAGCGTTAAAGCATCATCTCAAGTATCTTCTGAGATATTTACTAGAGTTTCCATGCAAAATCTGAACCTTAAAGATGCTATGTTTAGAAGTAAAGGTCTGCTCCATCTGCCCTACTTTTTTGTCCTTTGGACAGCTAATGTGCCCCATATGTTCCAGTATTCATAGCTAGAATTGTCCAGGAAACATGCACTATTGGTGCTGCTTCATGAATAAATTTTAGAATGGGAAGATACGGAATAATAGAACACTAAGAAATACATATTTTGACATGATTGCATCATTTGTACACTTCAGAGAAAAAATGTTTTCTGTATTTCATTTTTTGCAGTTGGCTTTCCCAGTTTAGTTACTGGGAAATCGATAGAAGGTTTCCTTAAATATTCTGCTTCCTTACAAGGTCTCATATGAACTTAGAAGTTCATACAACACCATAGTTTGCCAACATTTTCACAAATTCCTGACTGCAGTCCAGACATAACCAATGAACTTATTGATCTGGGAAAAAAAATATCTGAGAAAGCCAAAATGCTCATCTGGTTTGTTTTTTTTTTTATTGTATTTTTTCTTTTAGAAGTAAATCCTGGTTATATTTTATTATTTGACTATAGTTACTTCTGAAGAAAATCTATCTACCATCCAGTGAACTCTCAGTCCTTTGTAAAGTCTTCTCAGAAGCTTTAGTGTATAAAATATTAAAAAAACTTTCCAGTTATGAAACAAATCATTCTGCACGCAGTCCTATAGTCTGTGTATTTCTCTTTTTGTGAACTTTGTTCTTGGTATTTTTATATATAAAGTATATCTCTCAAAATATTATCAAACAGTTATATCCATAGCTGTAAAGAAGTGCATTGAAGAAGAAGCTGGGAATACCATATATGATTAATGTCACCTATTACAAGACTTTATTTTCTTACAGTTTGAATAGGTTTCAATGCCTAAAGCCAAGATTTCCCATGTCAGATGTCATCAGAAGCCTGAAAATTTTGAGGAGAAAAAAAATAAAAATAATCAAAGCAGTTCAGACATCTGTAAGAAGGATGCTAAGGTAAATATGTATCAGCAAAATGAGCATTTGTCCTTCTTCAGTAAATTTGAGTGACCTTTTCTTTGAAGAGGTCTAACAACTCTTTTGGAGCTTGGTAATTAGATTTGGAGAATGGGTATATATACACTAAAGTTATGCTTTTACAAATATCAGAACTTGATTACGTTATTCTCTTCACTGGCAAGATTTAAAACAGCTAAAATTAAAGTAAATATTAGACAAAAATAATACTTTAATAGGAGTGGCTTATCTACTCTTAATGTAAAGGGTACACTAAACAGAAACATCCTGCATCATGAAGTTTCATCCCTGCTGCTAAGGGAAATTGCATAGTACAGATAATAGATGCAAGAAGTTCTGTGCTGAAATGAATTGGTCTTGGCTGTGGCTCTTCTCCTGGAGAGCAACCCTGAAACACACCCCTGCAGGCCTCAGAAACCTTCTCCAATTTCCAGCATGAACATACTTGCAGTTGTTTTATACCCATTTCCTCTTGTGCCAGTGCAGTTCTTCAGTTGTGCCTCTGCCTCCCCTTGTCTGTCTTTGCTCAGAATTAGTAGATCCTCTATCAGTCTTTGTGTCACCATGAGAAATAAGCCAAGGGTCTCTCCCACAATCACCCTTGTCAACCCTTCTGTGAACATGATGCAGAGGAGGGGAAGGAAGGGGTAACTGTGCACAGTAAGACAGATGAAATATTCAAATAGCTTTGTGATATTGTAGAATGACCTTGTTTCTGCTAGAAACACCTTCTCTGAAATCACATTTGTCTTTTCCTCAGTCCATCATGTTGCTTGTTCGTAGGTGAATCTGTAGTCAGGTAATGGAGAAAAATCTTCCTCTATGTCTGCCATTTTCAGCTGGTTAATGCCTGTCTGATAAAGGAATCACTTTCATAAACTCTTTAGACTACATAATTTGTTGTATTATATTTCATCTCATTTTTATTTCTACAGTTCTTATTGTTATTCTATTAATTCTGTTTTGACAAGAACTCCAAATTTTTGGTTACAAGCAATTTTCATCTAGTATTAGCAAAGTTAGTTCAACTGGTTTAATTAAATAGAAATCAAGATAATTGTTTGAAGATCATTCTTGGAGGAAGAATATGGACTTAATAGGGCTGTCTGTAAAGAGCTGTTTTAGCAAGATTTGGGATTTTTTCCCTTTACTTTTTTTTTCTTTAGCATCAGTTGCTTCCAATTTGCATAGTTCTGTATATAAACATTGCATTAGTCTATAAATCTATTGCATTAATCTTGTCTATAAATGAAGCTGCCTGGTAATCTACACAACTAATCTCCTTACAATCTCATGTTGTATTTTAATCACTTTCCATTTGGCTTCCCATTTCTTCTGCAGTTCTTTAAAACAGCTTTTAAAATCACACAAAAATTGCCTTTTTTTTTTTTACTTTGCTTGTGCATTCCAGTTATCCCATTTAACAGATTCAGTTACTGTCCTTATTACTGGACCTGTAATTTAATGTTCCAGTTTCCTTTATGTTCTGAAACTGAAGTTGTTTCCTGCCATATGGGTATATTCACTGAGATTATTTTTATAGCTGAAATAAAATAATTTCCACATCTATTTCTTGATTCTAGTTATCCATCAACCTCTCCCTCAAGCTTAACATTATCTTTGTTAAATTCAGACAGGATATTGGTCTAATTTTCAGAATAACTTTGACAAAAACGTTATTGATATACATAAGAAAATTTGGACGACAACAAAAGATTAATTCTGAAAAAAGTTAATCTGACTTATTTTTGTACATTGAAGCCATGTAAAAATATTTCGTTTTTCACACTTTCTGAGTGAAACTAGAGAATTTCAACCGAGAAACATATTTGGGAGATTTATTTGAGTCCAAAAGTCCAAAAGAGAGCCTAAGAAATAGCAGAGGAAGTTGAAAAGAAAGAGAACTAGCACAAGATTGGTCTGGATGTCATCAGTTTTGATTTTGGCATTAAGTTTATTAACCACATCCAAAACCACCAAGAGTTAAAGGCATTATTCAACACAGATTGTGTTCCCTAGTAGGTATGATTTCCATCACTTTCAGCCTAGATTCTATTAATCTTTGCTTGCCCAATCACCACTTCTGGTCTTGAACCAAAATGCTTCAGCCACAGTCCTGTTGGTTCCCCAGATAACTGTGAATTGACTGTTCCCTTCATTTTGCAAATGGTCCAGGTGCAGGTTCTTGTACCATCCTTAGCATTACCCTAGGGGCTCACTGCTGGCACTGCCAGGGACTCTTAAATTACCCTTAATTTTGGGGTATCCAGTCATTCTGTGACAGTACAGCAATCTCAGCAGAGCTAATAGGCACAGATGCCTACAAGAGGAAAACAATCCTTATCACAGCTGAAGGACCTGGAGCTGGATCTGCAGGGTAACCCAGGTATCCTTTCCTCTCAAATGGATACAGGAAATGCTGATGAGAGACTGAAATCTCTCTCCTACACTTCAGTGTCTATCTGTTGCCAAGGCTAAAAGCCATAGAAATCATCCTGACTGAAAATAATATTTACTAATGTATCAATACCCTGGCACTGAGGGCATGTACCCAAGGAGTGAAATGAACCATTTGAACAACCAAAATTTGTATTCTGGTGCTCAAGTGCCCATCAAAGGGCATGACTAAATTTACTAGCATTTTGCTAAATACAGCAAAGGCACAGGACCGCTAGCTTATAATTAACAGGCTTACTAATGCTAAGATCTACAGAATACTTGACAAGCATGATCCTCCATTACAGGGTATCTGAGGGAAGATCTTCCCCTTATTTAGCTTATTAAAACAGAGACTTTAATTTCCCATGTTCTTATTCCCCCAGGAAAAAAAACTTCTTGACCCTATCATCAAATGTACTCATATTTTCATAAAGCACATTCCCTGTACCTCGGAGATCTGGGAAAAGAGACTCATTGTCAATACAGGATGCAGCTGAGACTGAGGCACTGCTGTGTCTCATGGCAGCCTTATCAGAGATATGAGTTATCCTGCCACACCCCGTTATACACCCGCTGGTCATGATGGGCCTGTGTGTGCACCAGGGGGAAGAAATTTCTACCTCCCCAGCCCTTATGGAGAAAAGTTTCCACAAAGGTATGAAGACCTGAAGGGCAGACGAAAACCCATCAGCCTCCCAAGCTGCTTTAGTTTGGGTGACTTTATATATTCTGGCACACAGGTTGTTGCAAACTGTTAGCTCACCACGTGCAGTTCAGCCACAACCTTTTTTCCCTGATGCCATTTATCAGAAAAGTTGTCAGTTATTACTTGTGTCAGCATTAACAACATAAGACAGACAAGTCTTCAATAATACATAGCAATCATTTATAATTTAAATTAGGCCATCTACAAAATCATACTGCTAAGTCCCATATACAGCTGAGTTGACAAAGGAAGAGACCATAGTAATTCATTACAAGTCTGCCAGGAATCCCTGGGTAACCAGCATGAACATCTACTAACTTATCCAAAAAGCATGGTTGGCTGTAACCCATCCTTTTGTTTGAGAGGAGGAGAGTGAGTAGTACTCTAGAACAGCCTTCTCACCTTGGGAAACCTATAAAGTTTCTCATACGCTCAGTCATATATATAAAAGTAGAATTTGGCTTACTAAGACTGCCTTAAAGTATTAACCTGCAAGAACAGACACATTTAAATCGTCAAAGAGCTAAGTTGAAAACTAAAAGCACACTGGTTTTATATTTTTGTTTGAAGAACACAAGTATCTTCAGTGTGCAAAGCAAGACACAACTGACCAAAGCGACCACTGAGACCACTATGAAAGATCATGGGAAGAAACGGTCCCAGCATG
The DNA here is from genome assembly GCA_035584735.1 of Pseudotriccus pelzelni. Classification (NCBI taxonomy): domain Eukaryota; kingdom Metazoa; phylum Chordata; class Aves; order Passeriformes; family Tyrannidae; genus Pseudotriccus; species Pseudotriccus pelzelni. The sequence continues at coordinate 63,278,974 of JAWMRA010000130.1, forward strand.
TCAGTCACATAATCAAGCGCAGTTTTTTTCCTCTATGCATCACTGAAAACAAGGGTTTTACGGAAATTTGATATGGAGGACAGTAACTGGACAATGTTTACAGAAGGACCCTCGAATCCCAAAAATGTTCAATTTCAAGAGTGTTTGGCATCAGGTCCTCTGCCATCAGAGCTGCAAGATACTTTTGGGATATTAGAAACTTATACCACAGAAGAAAGAAAACAGAGAGTAGGGAAGGACTCTGGAGGTGAGGACATGTCTTACAAATCATCAGCTCAGACCAAAGGGCTTGGAGATCATAACAATGGGCATCCTGAAAGAATTATATTTCCATTAAAAAAGTATACACAGATGTAAGCTATAACAAGACATTTAGAAATGTGGCGTATCTATTCTGAGGAAAGGTATAAACGGGTTCTTCCCAGCCTTCTTCCCACTTACTCAGTACCCTGCAGAGGATTCATTTGGTAAATACATTCTTTCAAGTATTAGTTTCTGATTAAAGTCTAACACAAATTTTGCAGAAGAAAAGGAGTTATTTCTAATTTTGAAAGTATTTGAAGTATCTGAAGTTTTTGTGAAGGTCCACAAGCAGTACATCATCATTTGTGACTGATCAGCAAATTCAGCTGGCACATAAATTGACAAGAAATGTCATCAATGTAAATTAACTTTTTCAAGTCATAAGAAAAGAGCACCAGCTTCATGTTACAACTGGAAGAATGGCTCCATTTTGGAAAGTCATTCACTATCATGCTATAGACAATGACCCCTGTCAAAAGATTTAACAAAGTTCACAGGTCAATGCAGTGGGAGGATCTCTGCTGTCCTGAGTCTTAGTAATAGCCTAATCATGCAGAAAAAGTTTTAAGTGTTGATAATTTAGTGAATGAAATTCATGCCTTTTGACCCTGAATGAAGAGACAAGGGAGATTCATCTTGTCTTCAATTAAGTTTATTTTTAAACACCTTATCTGAGCCAAGCATCACAGGATCGCAGTATTTTTATGCCATTTTAAAGCTGTATCATAAATTAAATCTGCAGATACTCAGTGTTGGGAAAACTTTTTCACACAACAGCCATGAAATCTTGATTCTGCTGAAGTCAATGGGAGTGCTGCCATTTCTTCAACAGGGTCTGGATTTCAGCCATACTGTTTAAAGTCTCTGAGTGCTGTCTTGGCTACGCTACCCACATGCTGTTCCCAATGGGTTCACTGGCAGGAAAAAAGACAACAGTATGTAAATGCTGAATATTGCAGCTGAAGTAGGAACAATATCACAATCTGAAGAACATGTCTAACTTCACTTATGAAATTTCTAAGATGTAGAAACCATTTCATTAGTTAATCGATAAGTGGCACTCAACCCATCAGCAGTGAAATCATTGTCTGTTGATGTTAAGATGTTACATGAGGGCTAGATAGCCCACTAAATTTTACGAGCCTCAGTGTGTCTGCGTAGCAGAAGACTACAAAGCTCATTCACACTGTGAGCTGCATAGATCAGAATCAGACTCAAAAACTCCCACCCTAAAAATCTGTGATAGAGTTAAGCCAAACTCAGAGACTGCCTGTCTCAAATTTCAGTAAGGACTCTACAGATAAAGTTGTCTACACACATTCTTTTCTTTGTGTAGTGAGATGAAGGGACCATTCTGTATGTATGCAAAACCATATCCAAGATTTTTGCAGACTTCAGACTGCTTTGCTCTATAGGTCAGAACGGTGAAGAGCAGTGACATGTCCTTGAAACACCATAGTCAGGGCCATAGCAAGGGAGCAAGAGAAGTGGATAATATCCCCATCTTGCTTCTTTTAATATCTAAGATTTTCCCTGTAGCTGGTAAACTTGTGCCATCAAAAATTGCCTTTGTGACTGAGCTTGTTTGGCTTTTAGGGGTGTTTTCACTCTACCACCATTTTGATGCTAAATGCTTTACTCCACCACATCTGTCTCAGCAGAAAAGGAGCATTACCTGCCTGTGATTTTGTGCTCCTGTATAGCAAGGCATTCTTAGCATAGTCTGTGTCTTACTTGCTCATTTTAAACACCTCTACAAATTCAGTGGAACTGTATATCTATGCAAAATTAAATACTTATGTCAAGTGTTTGCAGAACACAGCCTAAAGGTAGAAGAAAATCTTGTACTGGAAATAGCTGTAGCATAAATTGTTTATATTTTGCCTTTGGCTAAAGTAGTGCATCTCTATTATCATTACTTTTTTATTTTAACATTATACCACTGAAGACTTAAGGTAGCACACATATTAATTATATTTGAAGACTTAGGGTAGCATACCTATTAATTATATTATTGCACTCCTCTGTATTTTTGATTATGGCCTGGATTTGCCCTGCTAAAAGTCAGAGCCCTGGAGCCATCACACACAGCACTCCAGAGGTCTGCCTGTCACCCTCTGTTTCACCGGGCACAGCGAGCCTCCTGCCTCCAGACACTGGAGAATAGTGAGGTCTAGCTCATACTATTCCTTCCCCAAAACACCAGCAAGCATCCCTGGGCCAAAGCCAGCCACATGTTAGCTTTTAGCTCAGGCTGCTTATAAATAACTTGTTAATAGCTGTACAGTTTTTCCTGGGCTAGGCATTCTGCTTTCCACTTTGATAAGAGCAAGGTTTTGTTTTGGGAGGGTTGCTCAAGTACATGTGGGGATATACTAGCTGAGCCAAACTAAATCATGCTTGAGATGTGTGTGTGTGTATGTGAGCAACAGGCAGCAGCAGTTTAAAGCCCCAGTCTGACACACCCTGTTCAGATCATTTCCCCCTTGAAGTCTGCCTTGTTTTTGCATCCTGTCCTCTTTATGTCTTGCACAGCAAAAAATATATTTTCCTGACTTGATTTCCTACAGGGGAAATTAATTAGAAATGGCTGTTGGTTCCCCTTGGAGAGCATGTAACATGAAGAAAACTCTGAATATGGCATTAAAGCCCAAAAAGGCCAGAATTTTGTATTTTTTTTGATGCCTCAGTTTTTAGCAGTACGGTTTTCAAAACCGTTTCCAGCACAGGCCTTTCTGAGAACACAGACACGTTCATCAGACCATATCAAACATGCGTCAAACACCACATGCATTAGACCCTGAGAACTTATAGATGAGTAACTTCTCCATTGAGGTCTCCCAATGAACTGCATCATCCTGGGGCAATACACTGCCTGTTGGGGCAGTTACCCCTCTGTCCTGCTTTGGGCGGACAGAATTTGGATATAGCCATTCCTCAGAGACTCAAACAACTGGAAGTGCCAAGACCTGCCAGTAGGAAGCCATGGCCAGATCTCTTGATGTTGCCTACCACACAACTGGGAGTCAGTGCTGCTGAGGGAATGCAGTTTTGGGGGGACTTTTTAGGGCTGAGCAAGCCAAGCAGAGCACTGTGTACCATAGAGCAGTGAGAGCTCCCAGCTCATTAGGTTTAAGATGCTTTGAGACAATGTCTAATTCATAACCCCTGTGAGAAGCACCCTGCCCACCCTCAGCTCTGTAGGCAGACCAACCTGCCCCCCATCCCAGGCTGCTCTGCTTTTTCACCAGTGCTGCTGCCCTGGCAGTCATGCCATGGTGGGGGCAGAAAGGCTGGCACCTCCATGTGCAAAGGCACAGGGAGAGTTGATGGGCTTGCCTAGGTGCTGGCATCACTCAGAAATGAGTCACTAACCACCCTTTGCCAGCACTGGGGAGAACAGGAGCAGCTCCCCCTACGCCACCTCTTTTTTTGAGAACAACTTCACTCTTGCTGGCATGATGCTCCCCTTTCTTAATGGTCTTCCTTAGGCTCCTGGCAAAGAGCTCCTCAGCAAAAGTTAAGAACCAAACCCTGGCCTTTGGGCTCCTCCTTGGGCTTTATCATTAGCCTGTGAAAAGCAATTCATTAAGAAATATTCTGCATTTTTTGTTGTGGGTTTCTGTCTTGGCACTTGTAAGATTACAGCATGTGACAGAGCGGATGGGCGTTAGCCTTTTCAGCCTGACAGCTACGCACACAGATTGCTGCTGGAGCCACAGGGCATCTTCCAAAAGAAATCATCCTCCCAGAGTGTGATAGATGGACAGAAACTTGAAACATCTGTGAAGGCTATAAAATCCCGTGTTAGGAGCCCATTCAGAGCGATGAAACGCAGTGTCCATGAGACAGCGATCTATAGGGGCTGCCCTCTGCACGCTGCTCTGCCACGGTGAGCTGGGGTTCAGCTGTCCCTCTTCACACTTACTTGTTCCTTTTCATTAGTATGACTGAGACAAACTGGAAACTACAACTAGAAGTTTAATCTGTCCTTTGCTGTAGCCCAGGCAAATTCAAAATGCCAACTGATTTCAAAGGAGACTTTCCTTCTAGGGACTGGGCTTCCATATAGTATGTTTGTTATTAAAAAAAATAAAAAATTGGTCACATCTGTGAGAGCTTAATAGATGTCTGCCGTGTAGATTTCCACTGCCCTTCCATATTTTTAGCGCTTTAAAATATGTTTGCCATCTGTTCCTGCCACAGCATTAAAAACAATCACAGTGACTCTTTACACAGAGGCCTTAGGATGGAACTTGAATGGAGCCCACTAGATCACAAGTGACATGATGCCAAGTACAGTGAATATAATGAGTGTGTGGCCAGATTTTTAAAGAGCGCTGTTTGTAACCCCCTTCCCTCCAGTGCTAAGGGTCATTTATACACATGTGTCAGTACAAAAATGTGCCTCTAAGAGCCAGTCTCAGAATCCAACGGCTGAAGCAACTGGTGAAAAGGCCTGAAGTTCAATGCCATGTTTTATCCTATTATACACATCTCAATTTCTAACCAGTCAATAAGCGAAAAGATGGAAAGCAGATCAGGAACAGAGGACTTGTATCATGGCAATGTAGAAATAAACTTGTATCCTGAGAGGAATTTTTCCTTCCCCCTATCTCCACAGAGGATAACAGCTGATAACTTGTTAGGTCTTTGCCAAATGCACTACACTGAGCTAATATTGATGAAGTGGCTTTTTGTCTTCAGCAAGCTAAATACCACACTCTGGGCCAAAATATTTGTTATTGTTCAAAGACAAGGTTCTCAATTTCCTTTGATTTTTAATATACAGGCAATCATCTGCTTCCATTTTTTAATTGCTCTCATTTCTCATTTTGTTGGAAAACTGGCTCTCCGCCGGATCCTTAAAGATCCCTCAATGATTACAAACAAAAAACAGTGAAGTGGAAGCAGATGACCTCTTTCCACTGTCTAAACTGTACTAGATGGAGGATGAATGTTATTTTCTTTGGTGGTTTCTTTGGTTTTTCCACTGCTCTGTGGGTAGGTCAACAACGTTGAACTGACTTGCTTAACACAGAGGGTACCTTTATTCTTCAACCCTGCTTTTTTTTCCCAGAGTCACACGTATCATTTCCATCTATTTTATCTGCCAATATTTTTAAACGTGCCACTCCCTCTCGTAGGCTGGATGATGAAGCATGTAATCATGCTGTTCAGTTCTGGGCACACCAAGAATTCTCCCTAGTTTGACATTAATGTCAGTGTAGAGTAAATATAGTCATAGCACTGAAGTGCTACTGTGGGAACTAGATGAAGATGAGTATCAGTCTCAGAATCAAGGTATATAAAGTCAAAAGCTACCTTCCTCAGTTGGTTTTGCTGTTCCAAGAGGTGATAAACCCCTAAAAGTTCAGGGTGTGGACTGTGCTGTCCCTCACACTGTCCACAAGTGTTTTACATAAACACACAGGAACCCTAGGAAACAAACTTGCCATTTATATGGCACTTTTGAAATCTATTCATACACACTTCACACTGCAAAAACATACCTCATCTTACCATAACAATGTATCTACCACAATAAATGAGGCATTGGACCCAATTCTATCTCTGTTAAAACCAATTAAAATCCAGTAAAAACAGGACCATTAGGTTTTGTCACCAAGGACCAGGAGAGTAGATCTTTACTCCAAGGCCAAGACCTTCAGCTGATAATGACAGAATAATAGAATATTATAGAATATTTCTATAGATTTCAACAGACCTATGTAATTTCCAGCACTTTTTTTTCTGTAGTCCTTGTTCTCTCAAGCAATTTTTTGGACCACACCTATTACAGTCACATAATGCGCAATGTATCTACTTACTTCATGAATTATTCGACATTTTATCACACTGTGGAAAACACTTACAAGGCTGGTTCACCTTGTCTAAAGCCTTGCAAATGCCCATCCCACGTTTGAAAATGCCTTCAACACGGCACCACATTTCCAACATTCCTTTCTGGACATTTCAGCTACTCTGGCACTTCACTGGAAGCATACAGACCATGGGCACAATTAGAATTATAATTATAAGAGCCTCGGGAAAGCTTCTTGATGGCGAACTCTTGATCTCAATCATCTCCTAAGATGTGAGGTTTAAAGAATGTAAAAGTACTAAACAAATCTGCTGCTTAAAGCTGCAGACCAAGACATTCATTTTTCCTCTGGCACAGTGCCGTGTTTCATCACTCCTGACCACAGGAGAAAAAAAAGTTTGGTAATGCTATCTTTTATGTTTGCCAGCAGTGATGAGATTCTTTCACAGACAGCCTGGTACTGTGGAAGGTGACAGATGAGCATAAACACTGTTTTCCTACCTCACTTGCAGCACTGAGGTTTCAGTTTTTACTCCTGCCTCATGCCACTGCTGAGGTCTGTTTATCATAGATGAGCCAATGTACCCTTCTTAGAATAAAACTCAGCAATTCCACTGCAATAAGTCATAGGATCACAGAACATTAAGGGTTGAAAACAACCTCCAAGATCGTCGAGTCCAGCCTTTGACTGATCATCACTTTGTCAACTAGACCATAGCACTAAGAGCCATGACCAGTCATTTCCTGAACACCTCCAGGGATGGTGATTCTAAGTCGAAGACTTATGTTCAGCAAAGCAGTGATATTTGTGAGGTGGTTTGGAGCATTTTTTGTTGTTTTTTGAGATGGCTTTCCTAACATGTTCACTGCCTCTATTTCACTGAATGAACCTGCCCTAGAAGTGAAGCAGCCATTTGTTTTTAATGTTTTTTAGAGTAGTCTTTTCCTGGTGTTCAACAGAGGGGAAGTGTGAGTCTGAGTAGTAAGTAATCGTATCTCTATTTCAGTACTGCCCTGCATATGGGAACTGTGGTTGTCACAGATTTTGTATGGACAAAGAAAATTGTTGCAGCCATATGCTAGTCGTGACATGTTTTGAGCTGAATTCTGGGTCTTTGGTACAAATACCTACAGTGATGGACAGGTTCTGTTCTCTGCATCCCTGCCTTGCCAATACAGACTGTCCCATTGGCAAGGGCTTCCTTGTGTAAGGGTCTTTTCTCCTATGCATTTACCATCAGCTTCTCCAGATTTTTGCCATAAGTTTTACTTCTTGTGCAAAACATCATTTTGTGGAAATGTGGACTTCTCTATTCAGAAAAATGAAAATAGAATTAGAGGCTAGCTTCACAGCTGTCTATGGTTTGCTCAAATCCAAAAGGCATTCACCTTCAAAATATCACAACTGAATCTCCCCAGTAAATTACATGTAGCCTGATTTACCTTTCAGTGTCATGAAACTTATTGACTGCTATTTTAAGCTGAAGCTCAGATCTGGACTCTCCTCTGTCCAGGAATACATTTACATTTCTACAGTTACTTAAGCTTTATTGAAAATAATTTTATCTAAATAGTTACTTGCTTGTCATTAGACATTCCCTGATAGATTTTGTCTATTTGCAGAGAATAGTCTCTTGCAAATCTTTCCTATGCATTTTTATTCCCTATGGAATGATGCAGCACACTTATGGGAAAAATCCATCTTTTCATTGGTATTTGAAGATCTGTTTCCTGGGTTTGACATTAATGTATTAAAGCTTATTAACATGCATACTGCTAGCAATGACTTACTGTTGTAAAGTCACCTTCCTACCATCGAAACCCCTTTAAAAAACAGCAGTGAAAACAAAATCTGCTCTCTGTTATGCAGATATAGCTTTTACACAAAGCATTCATCCAGCTGAAGCATCTGATTGCTGCCTGCACTAGATTTCATTTTACAGGCCTGGTGTCTGATAGTTAATAAATCAAATCTTCACTAAATCTTTCAGTTGATTTTTCATCTTTTTTTCTGAAAATTAAGCTGTTTAAGCCTGAAGTTCATTCAAGCCATTAAAATGGAGAACTAGCCATTTCAGCTTCATACTCCAGTGGGTTTTTGATCAGCCATGCATGGCAGCGAGGAGATAGTGGTAGAAGCAGAATTTCTGCACAACATCCACTATTCATTTTTTGATGGGGTCCTCTACAGATCCTCCAGCAGAGACTTCCCAGAGTCTCATTAGAGGCAGCAGATTTACCAGCATGGTTACCCTCTCACATCTGCTGAAGGCAAAGAGAGAATAGGCACCTTCCACTTCTGCTCTTACCCTAGATACAGAGCACTGCACAGCAAGAGGAAGATGAGTACAAGTGGGAAAGGATTTCAATTAAAAGAGGAGAGATTTGGATTAGATGTTAGAAGGTGAGATGCTGGAATAAAGTTGTCCAGAGAAGTTGTGGGTGCTCTATCCCTGGAAGTGTTCAAGATCAGGCTGGATGGGGCTTTGAGTAACCTGCTCCAGAGGGTGGCATCCCCATCCACGGTGAACTGGACAATCTTCAAGGTTCCTTTCAACCTAAGCCTTTTTATGGTTCTGTGATGTGATTCTATGAATAAAAAGCTATTACCCCAGAGCATATTCCTTTCACTGGTTTGTAAGGGTGGGGACATTAATGTTCTGAAATGCACTGAGGACATCCACTTATTCCTGTTCCTGTTGGGAATTGCTTCTGATTTCCCCTGGTTTTGTAAAGCAGCTCTCACAGTAGCACCTTCCAAGTCTTTGCTGGTTCAGAAACTGTCTCACCCCTGGTGTCAATGAGAGAAATCCTGTCGATGATTATATGGATGCTGTCATTCCCAGCTTTCATGATACATTTCTCATCTGGATATTCTGTAACTTTAAACAGGTCCTAATTGGCCAAACACCTGTTTTCTCTTGGTGTGGGTGCTGGCCTGCTGTTCAGAGGGTAAATGCAATTACCCACAAATCTAAACCTGTTCTTAAATACTTTCCTGAGCCACATTGTGACTGACCCTTGCAGAAGTTTCTGCTAAAAGGCAGCAAGAATAAAATCAATTAATATATTTTCATTAATATTACATTTTCTTCTTTTTGAACTATCTCTACCAAAACCAGTAGGCATCACCTTCTCAGGCTTAATCAGGAAAACAGTTTACATTTACAGCTGATACGCTAAAGTGCAAAATCCATGTTTGCTGGAAATAAATACCCCATGTTTCTGGTATTTTTTCCTTTACCTCTGACATATATTTCCATGGCCAGAACTCATCTAAATACTTGAGATTTAGTCTGGCTTTCAGCACCTAATCATACCAAGATGCAAGTAGACAGGTCTGTAACTGTGCTGCCAACTCTGAAGCAGCAGCTGAACACGTGCAGAACAAAAATACAGTGCTTAAAAAATAGAGATCTGCTCTATAACAACACTCTCTAGTGATGCAAAATCTACAGATATAACTAATAATAGCAACCAAGCACAAAGAGATCCATCACCACAAAGACATGAATAAAATTATAGGTTTAAACACCTTTCCCCACTGCGGGGTTTGAGAAATTAACCAATATAACAACTGATGAAATTATGAGAAGATAACTGCAACGTATAACATAAAACACTATTTCAATAATTTTAAAGGAAGGTTGTTCAAACCAAGCATTTGAAAGCTGCTGTGGAAGGGGGAGAAGGAAAGAAAGCACCTAGAGATTACAGATGGGAAATCTGACGCTCAAGTTTAAAACTGAACTGTGTCTGGTGTCTGTAATAGCTACAAAAGAAGGCAATCAATACTATCTATGAAATACCACTGTAATGCTCTCTAGTCTTAGATATTGCTAAATGAATGCAGATGGCATGAAGTACTTTGATCAGATGGAATATAACATAGATTTTTGTCCCTGACAAAGCTTGACTCAAAACAAGACACAAAGTAGAATGGGCCAGAAGGTCGTGTTAACCTTGTGGTTTTATAGCAAAGTGCAGTGGGAGACAAAAATGGCCCAATGTTTAGAAGTTTTGCACATGGATAGAGCCAGAAAGTCTGGCTGCTATCTGTTATCCTAGCATTAGCAGGCAAGGGAAGAAGCGTTAATGGGGGTTTAAGGCAAAGATTGGTAACCTAATATTAGTGAACCAATATGTCTGTCACTTCTGTGTTCATTAGTTTGATCAAGCTGTCAAAACTTTAGGAGACTGAATGATGGAAATAGATCTAGCTATTCCCATTTAATAGCACTATTTCTCTCTGTGTACAGTCTGCTTCGGCATTCTCCACTGGTGTGGGACCATAGCAGCGTGTCAGATGCTGCAGCACTTCACATACAAGCCTTGAGAGGCTGTTGAATGCTTTGAAAACAGCAGAGAAAAGACTGATGTTATATGTTATGCAGAGAAAATACTGAGAACTCATATTCATCTTCTGAAAATATCAGTAAGTTTTATAGAAGCACTTCTGTTGAATACAAACTATAGCAATAGCATAGCTCCTTCAGTTTCATATCATTTTACAAACACCTGTGGATGTACTTTACCAGCAGCCTTTTGGGATAAATCAAAGGCATAATCATGGCTCTTTGGCAAATAGAAGCAGAAGGATTAATTTTGCCAAAAACATCAGTCTGCATTTGAGCTCATGGCACAGCCCATTTCTGTACCAGTCAGACAGTGATTCTTCCAAATGGGAGGCCAGCCTTCACCAGGGGATATCTCTACCATCACCTATGGCCTTGGTGCTCAGGACTGTGTGTCAGACATTATTCCTATCCCTAGGCATCAAGTAAGAGATTTCTCCAGAAATACCATCATTACTGTATTGTAAAAATTAATCCCTTTCCCTTCATACCTTGATGACCTTTGAAAATACTTTTTCCCTATTTTGTGTGGAGACCCATAAATGTCAAAAAGCATTGCTGCTTCCACAGAGTGTCATTATCACTACTATAGTAAACAATCTTTATTGCCTCAAGCTAAATGTAATATTTCAATGTTAAAGAGCCCAAATCAATACTTTCATTATCTGCACTATAAATTATCCATTAATGGAAGCTCATTAAGAAAGGCACCATCTTTTTCTCCCTTTACCTCCAAGCGTTGCTCTGGGCTCACAGCTGGCATTGCCGGCTGTGCAGCTTTATGGAGAGTGTTTTCCTTAGAAATAACCAGGAAGACTGCTGGTTCAGGGCTTTGGAAAGCAAGAAGAGAAGAAAACAAGGGAGCAGCCAGAGCTCTTTTCCTCTTTCCTTTAGGCACAGCAGGAAGGTAAGAAATAGGTCATGCCAGAATACTCACCTGCTCTGCAAGCTTTGAGCAGGAATGAAGTTGATGGGAACAATTCCCTTTGAAAGGTGAGGTTTCTAGGACTGTTGAAAGAAGCAGCATAGCAATGGACCTTCCTTTGGAGTGGATGTCCTGGTCACTTCAGTGCTGACACGTGCTCCAGGAACTCGGTTGTCTGAACTTCCAGAAAGCCACCAGCTCCAAAAGACTCAGAGAAGCACATCAAAGTTATCTATAACTGTTCAAGGTTTGAGTGCAGGTCAGAGATGAAGCGTGTTCGTTTCAGCTGCTCTCCTTGGAGCAAAGGCTGTGAAAGATGCTCCAGCTGCCACATCCCATTGGAGAGCTGCCCAACAACAGGCAGAACTGCAGCTGCATGAGTACCCATACTCTTTTCTCCTTTATGCCAGAAATAATTGCTGAAGGATCAACTTTTTTTTCTTATTATATTAAAAAAATATTTTATTTTCTTAAATTTCTGCATCATCCAAAACAACTCAGACTTTTTAAAAGTCTCCTAATTCTCATTAAACTGCTCAGCCCAGACTTGATGCCAAATGACCTGACTATACCTAGAAGTACATTTCCTAACTATGACAGGATAAATTCATAATTTTTTTCATTTAAATTGTCATAGCACTTATAGTGATGCCCTTTGTGCCAAGCAAAGAAAGAAGCACAGATGCCACAGAAGATTTTAATTTGGAAGTGGAAAATGGAGCTGAGTCACCCTCTAAGACAACCATTTCTTGGTTTATGTCAGTGACATACCAAACTTTTGGTCTCAATTTACTTGACTGAAGTGTTTCTCGGGGGGAGGGGAAAATTCCTATTTTATTTGAATTTTCTTTCTGCAGATATTCAGGTGGAACAGAAAAATACTTTTCTTTAAGTCATTCTATCCAAACTTCCTCATTTTACTTGGATCGAAAATAAAAAGGACTAGGGATCCCTCTCCCCTTATTTAGAGTGCAGAAAAGTCACTTTTTTGAGGGAGAATACAGGGAATAACAATTTCAAATTGTCTAATGCCTTCCCTTGGAAAGTAGTGTGTCACTGAAGTGAATCTATTTTTATCTCTCTATTTAACATTTTGACCCCACTTTCTACCCTCCAGGTTGCCTACATGTGCTCCTGCCTTTTCTTTTGCCCTTGCAGCTCCATAACTACACACCATACCTGCATCACTGTTTGTGTGGGTGGCTATGGAGACACACAGCTGAGCCCTGCAAGGAACTATTACCTCATCCTACACTCAGGGACAATCAGTCTGCCCTGGCTGCAATCAACCAAAATATGCAGCATTCACTCTATTCTAACTGTTCAAAGTTGCCTTTTTCGTTCCTCCCTCTAACCTGTTTGCCATCATAGCCTCCAAGTTAAATTTAGCTCCAAGGCAATTTGAAGCAAACACAGTTGCTTTGTGGTACATTTGTACAATTACAGTGCAGCCATAATGCATACAGGGGGTATTTCACATCAGGCATTCCGACTGAAGTCACCAAGGTAGGTAGTCCTTTAAAAGCTCATCCACAGTGTCTGAGGGGCACTTCAGAGGATTGTCAGGAGGTGCCATGGACAGGCAGGTGAGGAGCGGAGCAATTCATCCTCTTTCCCCTGTGAGTGAGCAAAACAGTGAGTCAGCAGCAAAAACAGATATTTCCTCTAGCTTCTCATCTCCAGAGCTCTCTGCCATCTGCCAAAGTCATACCTTTCTTCCTGGTGGCACAGAAAGTATTCAGTGTTCATATTTACAATGGATAAAGAAAATCAATTGGGAGGAAAATGCCTCAGATTTGCTTCTTACATCCAAACTTGCTCTTTCTTTGGCTGTGTATATCTCTATTACACAGCTGGTGACAATGGGTTGAATATGGACTTCATGGGAACCTGAGGCAGTGAAGCTGTAAATACTCCTGAGGCAGTTTGAGTCAGTCAGGTTAAGAGCTAAGGCTGGTTAGAACTTCCACGGGAGTTTCAGCACACTGCCAAATTTAGCATTCTCATTTTTAATTTCCCCCTTCAGATACTTCAAACTGTTCTTAGCAGCATCTACTCTTCACGTGACAGCTTTACCATTATTTTGCAGCCTCAGGATGTTTCATACTCTGGGTATCAGTGTACTGATCTGTTAGTTTCCTTTATGCTTGATTTTATATTTCTTTTCCTTGGTGGTGACATTTCACCATTTTGTTCCACTGACATTTCCTTTGGTTCTGGGCAGGTTAAAAGTCCACAGTATGACCAAAAGATTTTCTTCTAGCTATCACCTCTCCGGCAGCAATGTCTCCTTTGCAGCTGACCATCCAAGCTGGACCTTCTCCAGGCTCAACAGACCAAGTGCCCTCAGCCAATACTAATACAGCTTCCCCTCAAGGCCATTCACCATCTTCGTTGTCCTCCTTTGGACACTCTCTAATGGCTTAATATCTTCCTTTTATTGTGGTGCCCTAAACTGCCACAATATTCAGGGTGAGGCCGCCCCAGTGCAGAGCAGAGCGGGACAATCTGCTCCCTCATCTGGCTGGCGATGCTTTGTCTGATGCCCCCCAGGACACTGTTGGCTCTCCTGGCTGCCAGGGCACTGCTGGCTCACATTCAACTTGCCATCAACCAGGACCTTCAGGTCCCTTTCCCAGCACTGCTTTCCAACATCTCCTTCCCCAGTCTGCCTGTACATCCAGGGTTGCCCCATCCCAGGTGTAGAATCCGGCACTTTCCCTTGTTGAACTTTTCTATGGTTGGTGATTGCCTAGTCCTCGAATTTGTCGAGGTCTCTCTGCAGGGCCTGCCTGCCTTTGAGAGAGTCAGCAGCTCCTCTCAGTTTTGTATCATTCACTATTCACTATTCAGCCCATTCACTATTACCCTCTCAACTCATGAGCCAATTGCTCACCCAGCCCATGATGTGTTTATCCAGCTGTGGGCTGGACACTTTGTCCTGAGGGATCCTGTGAGAGACAGTATCAAAAGCTTTACTGAAATCCAAAAGATGACATCAACTGGCCTCCCTTGATCAGCTGGGTGGGTTACCTTATCATAAAAGGAAATCAAGTTTGATGAGCAGGACTTTCCTCTCATGGAGCCATTGCTGCCTGTGACCAATGAGTGAGTTGTCTTTCAGGTGTTTTTCAATACCTCCCAGAATAACTGTATAAACTCAATATTAATCACAGTGAAAGGGAATGTTATGAAAGGAAAAGTAACAATGGCAGCTACAATTTGTACCAACTCATAAGCCTTGTCCTTTTTATTTCCCTTAGAATAACAGAGTAAGTAATACATATTTCATTCACTACTTCTCTTGCTGTTATGGTCAGCATTACAGATAGGATGTCTGATACTGACAGAAGTCGATGAAGGTTGTAATATATATTTTGGATGTCAAGCATGAGAAAAAAATAACACCAGGAAAAGCTTCTAGGTGGATAAGAAAATTATAATATAAGACATAAACTATAATTTTTCTATTATGGATTAACTGTCAGTTTCCTCAAGTTATTATCTTCTCCATGATATGAAGTATGACATAGTGAGAGGCCACAACAGCATCAGCTTGTCATGCAGTGCTTGAACCCTCTTAGCTTTCTGGTGAATAATATATCATAGCAAAACATAGATAAGAAAGGGCAGGGAATCCAAATGAAGAGTCTTCTCCTGCATTCATGAAAAGCGAAAAAGGTGACATAAGGATCAGGGTGGGCTAGGGATTAAGGCACAGCCTGATATTCACTGGGCTTCTTTCAATTCTTAGTTTCGGTAGAAATTTTCTTTGTTCCCCACCACCCTACAGGTTAAGGAAAACACACTATTTGTCTCACTTATTTAGATAGACAGTGACAAACAGTAAAATGTGTTTTAGCCTGTGAGCCACAATGCTCAACGGATCCCTTGGGCCGGCCAGTGCCCTTAGATTTGCTACAAGTACGTTGCTGCACTTTAAAAAAAAAAAAAATATATTCAGCTGTGGAGGGGAAAAGAAAAAACAAAAACCTCAGCAACAGTAGGTGTTGTCTGAAACATCTTCCCAAAGCAATAGAAGGCCTGCAATCATTTTGCTGTTATTTTTTTCATTATTTGTAAAACACAGGGTTTTTTCAATATATAAAGAATAAAATATTAAGAGAAAGATAGACAAAAGTAGTGCCTGCCACTAAGCTATCACTTCATTGACCTGTCACCAAAGACAAATTAGCCAAACAAAACACACTTTATTTTGGTAGGTTGAGTTTTGAGTCAATTTTCCAGTTGAAACACTTGCATGGAAGGAACTACTGGCCTGTCTTGGAGCTCACAGTCCAGTGCACATGGAAGGAGGATGAGCTCAAGACAAGTCTAACAAGCTGCACTGAATAGTCTGAGAGCAAAACCAGGGAATCCTGTAAACTGCGCTGTGCTCTCAGCACAGGCACAAAAGAACTTTTCCTAGGAAGCTTTTTTGGGAGCATCTAATGGCTTTAAGACATAAGGATGAGTAGAGTAACACAAAACCAAATACTTAGTCAGTGGATAAATCCTTGAACCAGATCAGACAGAAAGAAAGAGAAGGGGAAATGAGCATCTAAGTCATGGTAAGATCTCTAGAGAGTCTATACAACCTTTGGAGCATCACAGAACTTCCAGATAGAGTGTAAGCTGAGATTTTCATGGTTTGTCTCATTAGCTGCAACCATGTTGTGACCATGAAAACAAGGTCAGAAATGGTTCCAAGACAGATTGTGCAATGCAGAGGAGTATGGCAAAATGGCACAAAAGGATCTTGATGAAATGCAAATATAAAGGGACTTCTAAAAATTCTCAGAATGGAAGATATTTAGGACTTGGTTTTTTGAGCTGTTTAAAACTTTATGGTTTAAGAGAGAAAGAAAAAATATGCATGTACTGATGTCTTTAATGAGGCATCAGGGCTCTACGTGGTGAATGGACAACACTGATGGGGCATCACGTTTCTCACTCAGCTTTAACATAAGACACATGCAAGTTATTTTTGTTTGTATTGGACTAGCAGATGCATCCTTTTGAAAAAATGTGCAATGGGAAGCTTGCTAGACAGTGACGCAACACAATGTGCAGTGCCAAAGCAAACTTTGTGTCTGTTTCTTTTCACAATGACATTAAATGAATAGGAAATAAATCCACTGAAGTGATTGGAATTATGCTCATCTAGAAACCAAGCTCAAGTGAGATGCCCACATAGTGTCTTTGCAAAAGCAGGGAAGCCAAGAGGTCCTTGTTCTGCAGGTCTTCATTTCCCCTGCTCCAGGGGGGTTTGTGCAATAATGTGCAGTAATGATTAGCCAAAGTTTGTTCTTCAAATGAGATTTCATCTCCTCTCCTGCCTTTGAACACCCTGAACTTCATAGGAGGGAGACGACAGGATTTGTTACTCTCTCAGAATGGTTTCACTCAAAGCTGTGTACAGTAAAACAACATAGAACACAGCCTGAAAATTTTCCAAGTTGTATGCAAGAAACCTAAAGAATTAAAACACCTTTAGATTCCTTGATTTGTCACAAACTTTCTCACTTTAATTACTCCTAAGTAGCAACCACCAACATCATGTGTACATGAAGGACCCTCCAGCTGAAACATGGAAAGACCTCACACTGTAAGTCACACTGAAAAGAGTCTCAACAAACTTCCCATCACCCCAGATCTGGCTTTGCTTACCTTCAGAAACAACAAGGTTTTACAGTCCTTTGCTTCCAGCCTAGCAAGCTTCCCTCCCCTGGCCAGCAAAGGCCTTCATATGTTTCTAAAGAGGCCACAGCAGCCGTTTCCCCTCTCAAAATCTTGGAAGAACTGTTTTTATTATATGGCTGCTTCAAATGGAACTCTGTTCCCGGAGAGGTACCTTAAGTTTATGTACAAACAATTTGAGGGGCTTTACCTTTCTAGATGACATTTAGCAATTATGGTTGCTGCTTCTTTCAGGAAGCATGCATACAGGATCCACATGAAGCTTTATTTTGGGCTTTTTTTCTGCTATTGCCAGTCAGAACACTGAGTCAGAGCTAAAGAAATATTGCCAGAGCTGAGCATTTTTGTAGGATAATGGTTGGATCTGTTCACGCATGCTATGAATTCCCTGGATGAATCTTTTTCTTCAGAATGAGGTCCATGCATAAAAATCTGTAAAAATATTATTGTATATTTTTCCAAGCTAATTTCAGGCTTTAAATCTAAAACCACTTATTCGTATATTTGACTTGATACACATGAGCAGTTCTATTGATTTCCCTTTACACTGAGTTCAGTGGAGCTACTCACATGTGTCAGGGTAAGCAAAAGCATAAGTGTTTGTGGGACAGTGATTTAATTGCTCTGATCTTTTTTTTTAGTTACTCTTCATGAAGGATTGATTGTTAGAGGAAAACACAAAGGGGATAGTAAATTTTTAATCTCTGGTATTTTTAAATTAAGTTTTCAAGCATCTCCTGAAAGTATGCATCACCAGTCCAAGACAACTTAATGGAGAGGTAAGTGGGTGAGATATAACATCCTGAAACAGGCAGAAAATCAGAATAACAGAGTTTCCTTTTTCATCTTAAACAGAGTAATCCCCTGCAAAAAATCTTCAACACTAAATGTTTGACTCTAACATCCTTTTCAATCTGTCTAAAATCTTTATGTTTTTATACCTATATGTGTACATATATGCAGTATATTCGGAAAGTGACAACACACATATTTCTATGTATTGTATGTATTTCTATGTATGCACATAGCATATTTTTATGTTACGTACCTATTCTATATATTTCCTTTGGACTAGAAGTAGTAGACAGAATAGTACTCATACTATAGAATAATCTGGTAAATAGTTATGCCTTTGATTTTTCTTTCCTCTTTCAAAGCAATTACATATTTGTTGTCCAAAAATACTGATAATCTTGCACAAAGTTCTACCTTGTTCTCATTCCTTTTTAACATTTAAGACCACAGTTGGCTTTTCCTGTCCACTCAGGAGCTGGAACATTAAGAGGAAAGACTGAACACAATCCATTTCTCAGTGTACACCAGCCTACCCTCGTGCTGACCATGTTCAAGAAACTGCACTAGGAATTTTCTTTTTCCTGCTGAGGAAAGGATGAAGGACGAAAGAATGACCAATTATAAACTCTGTTGTCTTTAGATGAAAGAACCTTTTTGTGGTGTTCTTCAATCTCTTGTTTGGGCTGTCAACAGCAATTTGATAAAGAATGTTCCTATGTCTGACCTGTTTTTTCAAGATAGTAACCTATATTGTGTATCATCTAAAGCCAGGGGATAAGCATCCATTATACTCTGTACTGCTGTTCCTGCAAGCTGAGCACAGCCTTTAAAACCCAGAAAAGTTGATTGATAGTTGTGTTGAGAAAGCTGTTACTAACGATATTTTAGTTAAAGGGGGAAAAATTAAAGTTTCTTTAATCTGATTCTCCCCCACCCCCAACACCACACTTCAGAGGCCAAAGCTCATGATAACTGTTTTGTGGTGAATGGTCAATTGTTACAAAATTCTAATTGGTTCTGGGTCAGTCCCTTTGAAATGGCTGCTGTGCTCTAGTAATTTTTTCAATTAATTCTTAACAACTGACAAAACTTTGGATCTTGTCAAAAATCGTTCAGATTTTTATAGTAGGCAAGAACATGGAACAAGATTAGCCTGGATTAAGAAAGATTCCTACATACATTATCACCAAGGTTATAATTATAGTTTAGCTCTCTTTTTTCTTTGCTCTCAAAATAATGATTAACTAGCTCAGCGGGGTTTTCTGCCCTGTAAGTACTTACTGAACACTTTTATAAGGATAGATTGTAGAAATGCATATGTGGATTCCTTGGTTGACTTATGAATAAATTGGACAAATGCTATGTTCAGCTGAGAATCTTATCAGGCAGATTATCATAGAACTAGATTTTTGGACACAGACAAGTCCTGTACAGAACAGGACCCGTGTTGGTCAATCTTATGTCCCCACTAAGTCAGGAAGTGACCAAGATCACTTCTCCATCAGTGTTACTTAGAGAAGTCTCAAGACTGTTTTTCTATTGAGTTCAGACTTCGAAGAGGTGGAGCATATTGAAGAACAAAGTCAGGCCATATCTTCTACTTTCACCAGAAGGTCCTCAGCCAGACAATGAAATTACTTTTAAGGTCTCTTTTCCACAGGAAAAAAAGTAATTCTGAGTCTAGGGACTGATTATATCAATTATTTGCTTGTAAGACAAGCACATGAGTATGAACGACTCTCTGAATATTTTTATTGGTCCTTACTTCAGCAAATATCTTAAAAATACTCAACCAGGCATATCAGATCACAAGAAATGTTAAATCAAGAGTTCACTAGTGAGATTAGATTATAGATCCTAAATAATCAATAACCAATGTGATAAATGTTCTAAGATATCACTTAAGCTTAATCATTTACATAGGATCTAGTTCATAGCTCTGTTGTTAGTGAAGCCTGAAAGAAATGAAGAAATAAATCCTGAAGAAATGAAGTTTGAGTCCTCTGCAATTCCAGGCTCTGAAGCAAATCCTTCTAGCATAACTCAGGAACAGAAAAAATTGCTTAACTGAAGTTATCACAGCTTTATATCCTTGCACCTGATCATAAGTGGCCGTTTGCTACACTGAATAGAGAACAACTTTAATCCACTTCAGACATTTTCAGCCAGTTTGACTCGCTCTACAATTCCTGTACAAACATCTATTTTGACGGTAGTTTAATGAACCCGTTTTGATCACATTAATTTAGAACAGAATTTCACCATTGTGTAATATCCAATACATAGGTTGTAAGGTAAAGCAAACACATTGGAATCTAGCAGGAAAGAAATGTCACTGGTAGTTATACAGACTGTTTACATTCACTGAATCCTTCTCTAAAGTGCTGTAACTATGAGCTGTTCCCTTCCCCTCCTTTGAGTTCTCTTCCCATTCTTACAGAGTTGATCAAAACCGTGGATTGCTGACTTCTTTTTCAGGACTCAATTATTTCTTTGGTTCCTAGTGTAATAACTACTTCACTGTTGACAGTAACTTTTTGTTCCATTGGTACTTCTTATTTTGCTTTATAGGCAGGTGGGGTCCCAATTCCGGAAGATTTTTCTCAGAGTTACTCCAACGGGAGTTTTTCCATCTGAAAAGTTTGCAAAATAGAGCCCTTAATCATCAAAGGAATATAGTTTTCAACAGCAAGTGTTGTCTTCTTTGGATCTACAAACTGAATTTTGATGATACTAAATCTGATATTTACAGATTTCAGAACATTTTGAATGAGGCTTCAGTCTCCTTCCCAGGAGTGCAAAAACTTCTGCTCTGTTGAGTTTCTGCTTTCCATGTTCTCAAGAGTTTGCAGTTTCTCAACTATTCACAAAAAACATGAGCATGTGCTACTTCTTCAATAGGGTTGCATATATCATGGAGAAAAGGCATAATTTCTCACTCTTTTCCGGGAACAATAAACAAAGTATGGTGAAACACCTATACTGTTAGCAGAGTTGCAGTCACACTTTAGACCTTTATTTCATGCTCGAGAGAGTGATTCTGAAAGTCTTCCAAAGTGCACAAAGATGGGTTATGCAGAGCTCGTTCTTGCTGGTCATGTCAGACTCCATTTCTTACACTTGCACACATAATGTTGCACTCCTCCTCAACTTCTTGCCTGTGAGCTAATCCATGGAGTACTTCCAAAGCAAAAATAAAATCAACATTGACTTCACCATATTGTCATTGGAAATACTGCTCAAACAGTCTGAATGCACTGACTTGTGCAATAGAATGGGGCTGTGGGATCTGGATTTTCTGGGTATCAAGATATCTTGAGAACTCAAAGCACAGCTTTGAGTTGGGTTGGCCCCTAATATGACAAGAAGCCAGACTTAAATCCAAGAACCAAACACAGCTTTAAAAGGCAAAATTAGTGAAAAGTGCTCAAAGGATCTCAATTTTGCTCCTTTTTAATTCTTATCATTTTTTCAATCTGCTAATGAAATAACTTTGCATGTCCACAAATACTGTGATTTTTAACATATTCCTTTTCCAAATATAGCTGTCAAAAATGGGAAAATAACCACAAATATTTGAAAATCAGTTTCTCTAGTTTGTCAATATTTTGTTTCTGTCACAGATTTCCCACATAACTCTGAGCAGTTTGGCTACTTATCTCTCCTCTTTAATTATCCTCATTTCATTTTTTTTCATCCCTGGGTAAATATTACCTAATAAATGCATGGCAAGGCAATATATATTATGTAGGGCCAAGTTAACCACTAAAGCACCCTGACATCCTGGCAGGGACAATTAGACCTGCTGGGCAGAATCCACGGTGGTGGGAAGGACACCATCACCAGCTCTGAGCAGTGAACAGGTTGTCCACTTTACATTTGACAGCCCTTTTCTCACACAGCAGTGATACAAGAAAAATGGCACAAATCTGAATCCACACTACACTTTTCCTAGACATTAGCCAGACCTAATGGCACCTATGTATCCACCTTCCGCCCTAAGGAATTATGCTACTTTTCCAGTCATTGACACCTGTTCAAGAGTAACAAAGACACACAGGCAAAATGTTCATGCACGTATTACCTGAGGATGTAACAGAGACTATGTACATAACCATGGAAGCCTTCACTGATAGAAGATGGTTCTGTTTTGCGTATCTGTATTTGGTGACATCCAGGATATCCCTAGTTGGGCTTTGTTCTCCAGCACACAGTGAGAAAGCTGGAGTAGACTTCAAGTTACTTCACGTTTTCTCTGCGGAGGATCTCTAACTACACCATCAGCATCTTCCCTGATATGTGATGCACTTGTGCTTGTCAGCATTAAGATCATAGCCAAGATGGGTCTCAGTCCCATTTTACTATGCTAAATACATAATAAACTATATTTCTTCTTTACCATTTTCCCTTGGACATCATTTTTAGGGCACTGGGGTCACTGGGATATGCTCTTCAGAGAAGGGCTGCTTACCTGAAATTAAGGATAAGAGCAGATCTGCTGTGAGCAAAATATGTGGTGTTATTGATATACTGTGGTGAGATTGTACAGCAGCAGTGGGAGTGTGGTAGATATATTGACAGGCAGACAATAGGTGGACAGGTAAATAGGTGAATAGGTGGGCAGATAAAAAAATTCATTCTATAAATGAAACTGAACAACATATTAAAACACTGATCCTCAAAAACATAATATGGAGAATTATTATTTTATTGCAGTGTACTGTGTCACTGAAATACGAAGAAAAGGAGATATAGCAAACTCTTTTAAACTTTGATTGCACACCGCCAGTTGAGGTACTACTTCGCTGTACTATGAACATTTCTGGTCTGTGCATTTGGGAGGGCAACAAAGCAGAACACCCATGATAAATATGACAGGAAAGTGTAAAAAAAAGCCACATCAACTGGAGAAGAATCAGACAGGATTCCAATTCATAAGCCTGAGGATGGAAGATATTACACAACAAGTCCTGATGACACTGTAAATCTTTTCAAAGTGGAGGTTTCAAAAAATGTGAAAGTGATAAAACCAAGAAATATCCTAAAACTACATGTCATACAGTCCAATCCATTCATTGTGAAGTGGGAGGGAATCATATCAGACAGAGCAGATAAGCATTGAGAGAGGTAATGGAGGTAATTGAGGCACCATCACCAGAACTATTCAATAATAGATTAGATAAGTAGTAGAAATAATGTAGGGGAATATCCTGTATGGTACAGGGAGTTGAACTAAATCACCCAAGAGGAGAATAATTGCAATTATAGATCTGTTCCACCGCCACTAGAAAAGAGTGGTGCCAGGTGCAAGTATTAATTTTATTAAAAACTAAACTGGAATGTACATACTCTCAAACATAGCCAAAAGCCATATATAATCTATTTAGGCATGAGACTCCACCCCATTTCACAGACATATCTATTATTGTGTTAATTTTCATTTTGGCAAAGCTGGTGCTGTGTGACACTGGAAAAGGACTTGAACTACAAAAGTCTGTTGATGATATGTACCTGCTCCTTCTTTTCATTCATGTTGAGAGAGTGTTATATTTGATTTGTGAACCTGACATTTCACTGTATTTTTTTGCATTTTGATAAAAGAGGGCTTGAAATAATCTGAGTGTATAAAACAATCTGAGAATATAAGCAGAATATTCTTCTGGGCCTTGTAGCAGGAAGCACAAACAGCAGTGGAAAATTAGCACACATATCCTTGCACATGATGCAAGAGCTTCTCCTTTTCTTTAGCTGTTTCTAAGAGCCTAGTGTATGACACATCTCAGGTCTTGCCCCCAGTAAATTAAACCACGGGTTTCTCACCACTTTTGTTGAGAGAAGGACCCATATTCTCTTTCAGAAAAAAAATTATCAAAAGAAGCTCTTTCCAAGCCACTTGACTTACTTTGGTGTCAACACCCCCATGAGTTTGTTAAATGAGTTACTCAGTCTCCAAGCAGATCTGTGAGGGTTAGAGTAATCTAATCTAGTCTGACAATAGCACTTCTCCAAAACACAGCTTCAGAGACAAAAGCCACATGTTTAAAAATACATTCCTTTCAGAAGTTCACAGAGCCTCTTCCTAAATTACTTTCACTTACAATGTTTCTTGGTGTTTGCTTTCAGCAATCCCCATCCAGATTTATGGTGGAAGGTGCTTTCAGTTCATCAAGTGCCACCCCCTGCTACACTGTCACTGTCTTAAGTAACCCCTTTCAGTTATGAAGTCAGCGAATTCAACAGAAAACATGAGGATTCATTGATCCTGGCATCTGACCCAGGGCAAAAGATTTTTCAATAAAGGGACAAGTAGGCATATCAGGGACATTTCCCCATTGATTTAGATCAGAGTCCAATGACATGGCAAAGGGGACTTGTGTCTTAACTGTATCAGCCATCTGCTATTTCTGATAGTGATGCTTATAGTTTCTCTATCTCTCTTGAGACATGTGAATGACTGAGAAATTCTGTTATTGTGAGACTTCATTAAAGGTGGGATTTGTCTTACTAATTGAGTTACTAGTCTTAATACCTATTTTCAAAATACTTTCTAAATCAGAATATTTTTTAAGAAAGTAATTATTATTTTATTATAATATTCACCCAGGAAAATAACACCACAGAAGCACTAAGAAACAGTTGTTGCTTGATACATTTTTAGTTCTGTGAGTTTCTTACTATGAAAATGTAACTGTATTTTCCAAATACTTTTTCACAGATTTTGTGATGCAGTCTGTAAATTCATGATGTTAAGGATACTTCCTTTTTAATTTAACTGTTATCTTTTCATCTATTTTGCCTGCATCCCAATTGTACAGCTTTTACCACATGGTTATTAAAAGCTTGTTAACACAAGGATATACAAAGTACTGCCATTCTCCTTACCCACAAAGTCAGGTTCAGTAGTCTAGGGAAGCAGACACATATGTGAAGTAATTATCTAATAATGGAAATTGAATGCAGATATTTAGTTATAAATCCACAAATTACAGCCTCCTTTAAAAACACGTGCACGTCCTGCCACATAACATTTCCTACAGAGTAATTAGAGTTCCTTGCATCTATAATTCCACATTAATGACTCTCTAAGCAAACACTGAAATTACACAGTAATATGCCATAACAACTTCAGACTGCTGCCCTTGTATTGTGCAAAAGGGAAGAGAGTTACGTCACCGTATGCGTCACAGAGGTTATCAAACAACCCTGCATGTACAAAACATTAAAGACTGCTAGAAATAAAAATGTTTTAACCATGTAGCATTTTTCAGTGTTCCATTATGTGTTAAACACATGCAAACATACCTGAAAATACATAAGCACCAGTTATTTACTCAGCTGATAATTAGGAACCAGTGTAAAGGTATTGTAAATCTCAGTTTGCATGAAAGAACATGGGGATGTTCAGATCTTTATCTGTTCACACAAAGGATTTGCTACAACTCAGTAAAACAGTGAAAGATTCAGTAGACTTTGCAACCCTAAGGAAAGAGTGAAAGACATTTGCCTCGCTATTTATTTGCAAAACAGACGTAAAATTGTCACTTGTTTACAAAAATGAGAAAAACGGAATATTTATGCTGTCAGGAGTAACTTAAGGAAGTGTATATTTCATAGTGAGTACAGTCTCTACAGGTGGATGTTGATTTACATCTCCTAAAGAACTGGAACTCAGACTGTTATGGTTGACTGCCAGCCAAATCTCCTTTCTGATTTGAGCATTAGTATTACTTAGAAAAATATAATAATTACATATAGGGGTCAGTTTTTCAGTAAAATGTTTAGTTCATGATGCTTAGAAAGATCTAGAGATCACACTGACCTCCACAGTCACTTTGGCTGTGTGTGTAACCTTGCTTTTCTCACTCATAAAAAAACTTCAAATATTCCTAGACAAAATCTATAGGAAGAACAAGGTTCTTGTAGCTGCTCTATAGCTGGCTGTTGAAAGAAATGAAGAGCTGGATGTGGCAGATTTGGGGAGAACAGCCAGAATGAAAGCCAAACTAAATTCTGTCAAGTACTGATCTTCATCAATTAATAGATTACATCCCCATTTGAGAAGAGCCATGCTGCTTCAATCATTTAAATACAAGACAGAAGACAGCCATAAAGAAGAACTTCCCCAGTTGATCTCTCCAATGATGCATCCTTTATAAAGGTCAGACTGCTAACATCTGTAAATCAAAGTGTGAAAGTAATGAAAGAATCAAAACTGTGGGAAAGGATCTGTTGTTCAATAAAGTGTCACTTTTTCCTGTGTAATAATTTACAAACAACAGATGAAAAGTCTTTGAGGAGACCTCAAAGAAGGTGGCCTCTACTCCAAGCAGAACTGCTCAGATATCACTGTACAGTAGACTGTGGGGAACCAAAATCCAAATGTGGGTCTGTACAATGAGGTCTTTACACAATGCTCTGCCACTACCTTTGAGTTTGCCTCCAAACTCATGCATCAGTTCTGGTCTGACACAACATCCGATTGTCCTGGGAGACTCATGATTTGTATCCAGTGCATTGGGTTGCTGACTCCAGATATGGCTCTTGACACTCTGAACACATAACTGCTTGCAAAAGCAGCCTGCATTGCTCACCAGGACCTAAAAGACTCAGTGCTGAGCACAAAAGTTTTCATGAAAATCTCTTCCCTGCTGTTGTGCTTATGTCTTCCTTAGAGCCCCCTTCACACACATCTCTGTCTTCTTCTCCTGCTCCTTCTAGCTTACTGCAGATTTCCTGATCTTGCAGACATTCTCTGCTTTTATATTCTCAATTGCTTAGTCTGCAAAATAACTTGATTTTGATGATACATCTGGGAGTCTTGTGCTGTTTTGCACTGGACATTCCTTTAGTTTTGTTTTTCTTAGAATGTCTGGTAATGTTTTCTGGTCTCCACTGGATTCTATATGACGACCAGCACTGATGTAATTGATATGTTGAAAGCAGAGAAGAGGCAGGTATGATTGTCCCCCCTGCGCACTGATGATATCGCAATCACCATTCCCCATTCCAGAACACGTCGTCTTTCCCGCAGTTAAATTCTTCTCTTGCTTTTAGGAGAAGAGCATTTCCCGGGTACTGTAGCACCGAATGGGAAGCAAGAAAAATATTCCTGATTCTATACTCTTTGGTGGACCTTGTTTTTAATAATAAGCACCTTCCAGGTTTTTATTTTAAGATATTTATATGATCTGTACTTCAATGTGATGGATGAGATGGTTGGCAGTCACATCTCATGATTCAGGGGCATGTTCAATATCAGTGTTGAGACAAATGTAGACACACAGGCCAATTAATTTTAGGCATTTCAAAGCCTCTCATTTTTTTCAATATGGTTACTATTTCATATCATAACTATGAGGATACTACAACTTCAGATACTTGAAAAAGAAAAAGATCTTAAGGACTCAATCTGACAAATTCTGCTCTAAGTCAGATATATTCTAGATGTCCCATCCTTGCCTTCCCATCATGTGATTGTAAAAGAAAGCAGAATCAGTCCTAGTCCAAGTTCAACCTGCAAAATGAGCCCACTGCATACATTCACATGAATAGGCAAATGAAATACGCTGGCTTTCCAAAAAATAGTGCAGTTAGGCCTCCATTGTACAGAAGATACACAGAGAGCATTTTTACTGTGTCTACCTCCGAAATGATTTCTTTTTGATGGCTTCAGATTATCCATGTTCTTCCTTTTGTGAGATTCTGTGATGAATTCTTATCTTCCCTAAGTTTTCTTAATCTTGCCTAGATTCAAACAAGTCTCCCCTGGGAGGTAAGGCTATGACTCTTCTTTCTCCACCTAATTCCTCTAGTGTCAATCTTTGGTGGATTCCTTGCAGAATGTGAAAGATTACTACATTTTGGGGTAACACTGTAAGCTTTCCTTTGAGCAGATGAAGCCCTTCTTTTGCTTATGAACATAAAAAATGTGTCGTAAGTTCAATCCTTTCATTAAAAAAAAAGAAAGAAAAAGCAAGCTTCCATTTCAGGTTAACTAAATTAATTAATTAAATAGAAATTAATTAAATAGAAAATTCAGGAACAGGGGAGAAGAAGCAGGAGAGTTTTCATATTTTAGATCAACTCCTGGCAAGGCCAAAGAGCTGTGCTGAGTAACACTTGTCTCTCTAGTCTGTAGCATACCTTTCCTCACCCTGTGGAGGTGAGCCCCAGTCTGGTTAGGAGCAGAAGTCTAAACAGCAAGAGTTGACAAGGAGGGCTGGTACAGTGTCCTTGTGCTGGTCCATAAATGTGTATAGGTACAGGATGATTAAGGAACAGTAAATCAAAACAAAACAAAAAACAAATGATAGCAGGTGCCTGTCCAGCCTCCTGATTAGGAGACTCCAGTGGGAAACCAGTCCTAGAGGAGTTTTGCAAAACCTTCCAACAGAGCAGACAAGTGAGGTGACTTTCTCTCCAGCAGAAATAATTGAATTTTCTAATTCTCTGCAAACACTTGAACCAAAAAAGTTTCCACATGTCACAATATGATTGATCATCCTAATCCCAGGGAATCTTACAACATAACAGGTGATATGAAAATCAAGTTTCCTGGAGCTGCTGCACTTGGAATCAGCCTTGTGGGGCTTCTATGAAAAGACAGAGGAGAGACAGATTGAGGGGCTTTTTTAAGCCACTTGAATTGCACTGTTTTGATGAGCAGTGCATTTATGTATGCATCCAATGCATTTATGTATGTATCCCACTGCGTTTCAAATATGTTTTCTTGTTAACAAGGGTTGTGTTTAATTACCATCTTTCTTTTGGTGGATTCAGGGGCCAGGTCTTAACATATCTTTCTTTAATCTTCAGTTCATAGAGTATTCCAGGATTCCAGGGCAGCCTGTTGTTACATATGTGCCATGCCTAACTCAAGGGATCTCCCAGCACAGGCAGGGCTTTTAGCTATTATTCTAATAACTAAAAAAAAAATTTAAAAAAAAAAAAAAAAGAAAATTAAAACAAGCAAACAAAACCAAAACAAAACATTGTATATGAACTTTTAATAGAGAATACCTTCAATAAGAAAGCACGTTTTGTTTTCCCCCACCTCTCATGCAGTTGCATTACCTGTTTTCATCACATCAAACCATAACAGCACATTTTTAAGTCTCAGTTCCAGCAGCTAATCAGCTCTAGCACTCTTTGATGTTTGGGTTGATTTTTGGGGGGGTTGGTTTGTTTTGTTTCAGGTTTTTTTATTCTTATTCCTTCCCCAAATTGTTTGCAAGCTCTCACAGAGTTTTAGGGGCATTGAGGGTTTGGGGACTTTTTTGGTTGGGGATTGGGTTTTTTTGCTTGGTTGGTTGTTTTGGAGTGTTGGTTTGAGTTGTTTGTTTGTTCGTTTGTTTAGTTCTGTTGCAGTCTGTCTCATTTTTTAAAGTGTCTCATCAATAGGTTAGCCAGTACTAATGTCCTGCTGTACAGTGGCTAGTAGCAATCTCTTGCAGTAAAAAGCGGTTTATAATTACAAACGCGGTTGTTTTGAGCTCTAAAAGAAATGTCAGCAATATTCAGTGCCATCAACATTGACTTCTCGGCTGGGAATCCTGATACATCGTGAACTTTGTTTTTTTCAGAGAACGCCCCTTTGCCTCTGGCCGTGTTACCTTGTGTAGCAACAGTCTGGATAACGTTTCTGGCCAACGAGCTCAGAACCAGCACTAATACCTTAAAGGGAAACGAATATTTCGGGATAGTAATTCACTTTGTCCAGCTACACGGATGTTTCACACGTTCGTTGTTCATTAACTCCTAATGATTGTAGCTTTAGGGTCCGTCAGCAGCGAGTTGTGAAACCTGACTGTGTGCTAACTACGGCACGCGGAACTACACTTTCGGCAGTTTTTACTGTAAAAAAAAAAAAAAAACCCACACACAAAACAAAACATTTAAAAAAACCTCCTTCCCTCCTTTTTTGTGGGTTCGTATTTTCCTTCACTTGCTTCTGTAACCCCAGGAACAATTTGGAGGACAAATTGATAAAACAGAGAGAAGACTGAAAACGGTTTGATAAATGTGGTGAAAAGTAGATTAATTGCCGAATAACAATTTCTTATATAGTTATTTTTCACCTAAGAGACATCCTAGGCTACAGTTACATGGAAGGGTAGTTTCTCCAGATGAATTTTAGTTCCATAGTAAAGAACTAAATAAAGGGACCTTGGTATATGTGTTGCATCTGATCAAACTTCCGCTGGTTGGGATTTAGAAAAAGGCGAATTTGCCTCTATCGGTATTGATTATTCTCATGGCAGTAATCAACTAAGGGTCTATCGAGTTGGGATATATTAGAATTAACAACCTAAGGAAGGTTTCGATACAGATCATCAGTTATGAAAAACAGGCAAACAGGAACAACGTATCATCACCCTGGACATCATCGCTTCTGTGCGTCTCCAACTGGTTTATAGCCATGGAGTAACTCACGGACTCAGAGGCTTTTAACTTCTTTAACTATAATTATAAATTCAGATCAGAAAAGAAGGGTCGTGTGGCCCAGACCATCAATTCGTCGCCTGCACCTTCCCGGGATCTGCAGTTTGGAGAAACCTGAGCTGTGAAGTGCACCCGGCAGGTCCCCTTGGTTACACCGCCCTTGCCACAGCCTTGATAATATTTTTTTTTTTCCAGAGCAAGGGCACCCTGTGAAACTCCTCTTGCTACTTGACACTAATTCGAACCCGATTAAAAAGCGAGAGGAGAGGTCAAACAACTCTCCTAGATCATCGCCATGGCGAGAAAACTTCCCAGAGCCGCGGGAGTCGCTTTCCCGAGCTCGGCTGGCGCCGGGACAGCCGCGGCACTGGCTCCCAGCCGCAGGATGTCCAGGGCAGCCCCGGCAGCGGCTCCTCCCCGGCTGGGACGGAACCCCAGCAGCAGCCCCAGGCCACGAGGCTCTGCCTGCGCCGGGGTCCCCTCGCTGGGCTGGGGGATCTTTGAGCGTCTATGTCTACTGCCCACGGAAAGACAAATGGAAAATAGTTGGAAAACGAAAGAAAACCGCTTCTTATCTAGCCGAAACACTGATGGCTTTTTTTTTTTTTTCCTAACCAGGAAGCCCGTTCTCGCACGCACGGGTGAATTTCGTAATGGCACAATTGTGGTTTCTATCTTTATTTTTAAAATAAAAACCATCGATGCACTGTAGGAACTACCTTTCATTTCATTCTGGGTAGTAGTGACTGTATTGAAAAGGAAGGCTTGTCAGCGTTCTGAAAAGGTTTATTTCCAGCCTGGGAATATAAAGCGTGTGAACTTAGAAACCAAAGGACAACAAAAGCGTTTGTAAATATGTAAAAACAAAACGAAAAAAACCACTTCGTTACTCTAGGATAGCAGATAAAACCGTCCCACGAGATTTCGGGGGGTGGGATTAGCACAAGAGACAGCTTGTCTTATTGTGTAAAAACATCATACAAGCCCCAGTTTGAGAACCGGTTAGCACAAAGAGTGTAAGAGAGTTTGGGGTGTTTTTTTCAAAAGGGAAAAAATAGCAGGAAAGTCACAGCTTAAAAACCACATCTGAGGAACAGTGTCTACATTTTGATAATGTCAAAGATGAGGAAAAGTTACTCTGAGGGATATTAGAGGTGGAGAGTTTGAGAGAGAGGAACACAGCGCTGCCAATCTGGGTTAAAACTGACTGGGCTCACGGTAGAGCCACCGCCACGGCGCTTGGGGCAGACGTGGGGACATAGTCCCCATGGGCTGAGGCAGAGCATCGGCTCCCCTGTCATACGGAAATGGGATAATTCGGAAGAGAGGCAGGCAGAACACGTCCCGGTCTCTTTGGTGGTTCCGTATTATCTCCTCCATCCTGACCACAGAAAAAAGCACTGCAAGAGCAAGGTCGGTCTGGCAGGGCCCTTCCGAGCTTTAGCAACGTGTCGGCAGCCCACGGACACGCGTGGGGGGAACCCGTGCGGCCCTTCCGTCTGCTGTGGTGAAGACTGACAACCCAGCGGCACGGCGGGGTCATAAATAACATCGGGCGGCCCCCGGCGACGTGAAGGTCGGGGGCCGAGGGAGAGGCTATACGTCCCCGTCCACCAGGCTGAAGTGTTTGCCCGGCCCGGGGAGGCAGAGGTAGGGGATGGCGCTGCCCGGACAGAGCAGGGGCAAAGGCAGCGGCAGCAAGCACCGACTGAGCAGGTGGCTGTCCTTGTAGAGGGCCGGGAAGGAGAGAGACGTGGCGGCGGAGGGGGGCGGCGGGTCCCCGGGGGGTTCCGCCGGCCCCGACCCAGGGCCCTCCGCCTCGGACGACATTTGTCTCTTGAGCTTGTTGCGGCGGTTTTGGAACCAGATCTTCACCTGGGTCTCGGTGAGATGCAGCGCGGCGGCCAGCCCGGCCCGCTCCGAGCTGCTCAGGTAGCGCTTCACGTCGAAGGTGGACTCCAGCTGGAACACCTGGCTCTTGGAGAAGATGGTCCGCGTCTTCTTCCTGCCGCCCGCCGCCAGCGACCTCCCGTTCTCCGCGCCGCAGACCCCGGCCTCTCGCGTCGGCGGCTGGCGGGGGACGCGCAGCCCCTCTTTGGGGAGTGGGGATGCCGCATCCCAACCCTCGGCCTCGCGGCGAAGGCCACGGCTCGTCCCTTCCGCCCGAAGCCGGCGGGACTCGCTGCCTGCAAGGGCAAAGCACAGCATCAGTGCCCGCCGCCGCCCGCGCCCCCGCCCCGCATGCACGCACGGCCCGGCGGAAGGCACGGAGAGGGTGGGGGAGAGGGTGGGGAGGGGGCTGCCGAGGGCTGGCCGCGGTCCCACACCCTCCAGAGGGGAGAAGAAGGGTGACGCGCTTCCATAAGGATCTAAGGAAATCCCTCTGCCAGATGTGTGACAGGGAAGTGAGGGGCTCCCGGGCACGGGACAGACAACCCGGGAGGAGGGCGCAGCGCCCTCGAAGCAGGTTGGTGCGTGTGCGGCGGCATTTCCCCGCGTCTTCCCGCGGAGCCTTCGTTCCTTCTCCGGCTGCGGGCGCGCCGCGACTGCGTGTGCGTGTCTGTGTCTGCGTGTGCGTGTCTGTGTCTGTGTCTCTGTGTCCGTGTGCGCGGGCCCAGCACGGTGGCGCTGGGGATGCCCGGAGGTACCTCCTGGGTGGGGGCCGGGCTGCGACCCGACATGCGAGACAGCCTGAGGCGGCTGCTGGCTCCGTACCCGAGTCGCTGGAGCCTTTATTGGGGTCTTGCTCCGCAGGCCCCTCTCCCTCCTCCTGCTCTTCCTCCGGTGGGGCGCAGCGGGCTCTGCCCTGCTCCCGGGCCGGGCGGCAGGGGCCGGGCTGTAGGATGCTGGCGATGCTGAAGGCCGGCGGAGCGGCCGGGGCCGGCGGGGGGGCTCGGCGGCCGCTCCCGAGCTGCACCATGGCGAGGAGAGCCAAGCCGCGCCGAGCCGAGACGAAATGCTCTGAGCCGAGCCGAGCCGAGTCGAGCCGCAGGACTGACGGCGGCTGCGGGAGGGCGGCTGCGGCAGCCGGGGCGGAGGGACGGAGGAGGAGGGGTCGGAGCGGTGGAGGGAGGGGATGGAGCTAGAGGGAGCCAAAGGACTGAGGACGGGGGGAGCGGTGCAGCGGAGGGAGTGAGGGAGGGAAAGGGGAGGCGGCAGAGAAGAGGAGAAGGAAAAGGAGCAGGGGCTAGAGAGGAGCGTGGAGAAAGTGAGGGGCGGGGGGCACACCGAGATGCTCCGAAAGGGTGCCCTGGACAGGTGGGGCGGGGCAGAGCTGGCTGCTCTCCTGCCCGGGACCTTCACTTGTAAGTGGGCGGAGGCAAGAAAGCCAGACCTAGGAGAGCCCACGGGAAAGGCAAAGAGGAGATGGGATGGTAGGACGAGCATCTCTGGATTGAAGGATAAGGATGTAGGGAGAAGATCGGAAATGAGAACAAGGGAATGAGGTGGAGTGTAGCGAGGAAATGCAGTGACGGCAGTGAGAGAGGGCAGGAGGGAAAGAGGAAGCTGGGAGCCGCGAACCCCTTCCCTGTGTTTGTATGGCATGCGACACGACCCCAAGCAGTCTTCTGAGGGCATTTGCTGCAGATTGTCCATGCCGCTGTCCGGGAACTGGGTAGACTGTGGAAGAGTAATTCCTACAGCCACAATCACTTCCCCGTCCTCCTTTCGCCTGCAGACCCTCAGACTGAATGCACAGGGTTCCGCTGGGGAGAAAAGGATCCCTTTTTCTCCCGAGGAGCCCCGTGGTGTCAGGCCATCCCGAAATCCACGCATAACCTCCACACACTGTCCCACACCACGCCGTCCCCCTACCCCCTCCTCGCAGGTCAGCAGAGCTCTTCTGTAACTTTCAAGTGAGAAAGTGCTGGCCGGGTGTGCGGGTGTATGCGAGTACTCCAAGGTGTGCCTTTGGGGGATGGAGAAGCGTTTGCCTGAGCTGTGGAACTTGGAGGAAGATCGATGTGTTTCTCTATTATCTTGAGAACTTTTGCTCCCCACCACCTCCCAGCACTGCATCGTTTTATAACCCGTTTGCGCTATTCGAGGCAGGACGTCCAGCGATTTTGTAGCCACGATCAGTTGTGGATCGCAGGGAAACTTCTCCCTCCCTGCGCCCCTGTGTAAAACCAGGGGAATGCTTCCAACCAGCTTTTAGGAGGGCTTTTAATCCGAATCTCGAGGTTTCTGCCACAAAAACTGCTGAGGGCAAGCGAGAAGCCCTTGAAAAAGAGTTGGCAATAGAAGTGCTGACAGGCTTTTAAATATTGAGATGCCGGAGATTCCATGAGCGAAAATCAGGGCATCTTAAGGCTTTGGACTACGTTAAACTTTAACGTACTGGTACTTCAGAGAGCGGGTTTCAGCTCTTTTCATGAATTCTGTTTCACTTTATAAATTCACTCAGGTTTTAATGGAGCCGTCTGCTGGAGAGCTGTACATTTTCCACCAGGGAAAAAAAATATATCCTTCTTCCATCAACACAACAACTGACCAAATGCCCAAACTTGTTGAATTTGTCTTGCAGTCTCCTGTAGAAACTGGTGCTTCTAATGGAGCAAAATATTCATTTAAGACACAGTGATATGCCGAGGAAAGGGCCGGGGTTTAGAGATACAAAATGCGAAGAAGCAGCTGAAAATATAATTTAGGAAACTGTGAGTGAGATGATAAAATTAGGAACATGGGACACTTGGACACCAGGATGGGTCGTTCTTTGCTTCTGCGCTTCTGTCTCGGCCTCCCTTCACGCTGTGTGTGAGTGAGACACGTTCCAGGTGCTCACATCTGTTCTTGCTGCAAAGTATTTTCCTTTTAGTCCCGAAAAAAAAAAAGTCCATCTTAAAAAGCCAATGCCTTGACTCAGTGTGTTTTCCTAGAAGACAT
>JAWMRA010000130.1:63323436-63355042 GCA_035584735.1 Pseudotriccus pelzelni
ACTCTTGCAAAAACATCCTAAATCAGCCAGCAGGTGACATCGACCACAGATTTGGCAACAGCCATGCCACCCCAGACCAAGCCACAGAGAGCTCTGAACCAGGTCCTCAGATTCAAAAAATTTATGAGAAATAAAAAAGGGATAGAGAAAGAAAAAAATTTCTCCGAGCAAGCCAAGAATCCCTGTTTACACTTTGGGCAGCGGGGCGGAGGCTCCAGGTGCCTGACACACAGGGAGCATTTCCGGAGATTTGCCCTGAGCGGCTGAAAAGGGGGCAGGCAGGACGAGGGCTGCGGAGGCACCCCGTGCATCCCACCTCCGGCCTGCTGCAGGGGTCCGCGGAGGGACCCTTGCCCCGGGGGCAGCAGGAACTCCCCCCCCCATCCCCATCTCCATCTCCATCCCCATCCCCATCCCCATCCCCATCCCCATCCCCAGCCGCGCCCGGCCAATTAAGGGTAGGGAAAGACGAACTTACTGTCGGGACTGGCGCAGCCCAGGAAGGCGGCGTGCGCCCGGCGGTACCAGCCGACGGCGGCGTCGCGGAGGGGGCAGCCCGGGGCGCCGATGCGCAGCGGAGAGTGCGGCCCGCAGCGCGGACCCCCGCGCCCGCCGCCGCCCGCCGCCGCCCGCCGCGCCCCACCGCCCGCCGTGCCCTCGCTGCCCAGCAGGTCCTCGATGAAGAAGGACGAGACGCGGGCGGAGGTGGAGCCGGCGCTTTCCGTGGCTTCGTCCGGCATCGTCGGAGAGAAACTGCGGGAGGGAGGGGGTCCCGGCTCCACCGGCCGCTGGCTCCTCTGCTCCCCGCTACCCCGCGGCCGCCTCTCGCCTCTGCCTAGCCCCGTTGATGCTCTCCTGGTATAAAAGGGTTTTTTTCCGGAGTAATCATTTCAGATCGCGGTTTGCCATCATTTCCTGCAAGCTCGGAGGGGAGGGGGGAGGGGGAGGAGGGGAAGGGAACCGGGAAGGAAAAAAAAAAAAAGGCAGCCCGGCAACCCATCGGAGGCGCCAGATTCTGCTCGAAAACGCTAATAACGAAATAAAAATGTCATGCGAGTTAAACGGCGGGCAGGAGCGGGGGATCCTGCGGTGGGCGGAGCGCCGCGCCGAGTGGGAATCTGCGCGGGGGGAAGCGGCGGGCGCTGCCGGGCGTGTGCGTGTGTGTCTGTGTGGGTGTGTGCCTGTGCCTGCGTGTCTGTGTGTGTGTGCATGTGTCTCTGTGTGTGTGTGTATGTCTGTGTGTGTGTGCACCGCCCCAGGGCCGCCGCTCACGAGCTCCTTATTTAGGTCAATTAAGAAGCAAATCCCGGCGCGGGGAGGGGGGCCCGGCACAGGGGGGTGGGGGGGAAGAGGGTTGGCCGCTCCACGTCCCGGCGCTGCCATTGGCTGCCGAGGGCTCAGCGGGCAGCCCAGGCGGCCAATGGGAGCCGCGGACACCGCGGTTTATATTAAGATCATTAATAATAATGACCCCCCCCGCCCGCCCCCCACCGGGCGCTTTCGTGTCGCGGAGGCCGTGATGGACGGAGGAGATGCTCCCTCCGCCGCCCGGAAAGCCGGCACCGGCCCCGCGGGCCCGGAGCAGTGAGGTTGCTCTCAGCCCGGAGCCCCCCGATTGAGACGTTTGAATCGGTTTTGGGTGAGCGGCAGAGGCGGGACTGTCCCCCGTGAGCTGACAGTGTCCTGCCGGTGGAGGGTAGGGAAGGTAGGACAACTCTGCTCTAAGGTGCCTCCTGAGGCCCGGTTGGTTTGCCTTTATATGTGTGTATGTACATACACAGGCATATTTTTATGTATGTACTTATGATGTCTGTTTATTTATGTACTTATGATGTAGTTTATTTAGAGAGACAGCCAGCCCCGCTCGTAGGAGAAGGGGTGGTTCAGGACACCCCATCTCTCGTCGCAGCGGACGGGGAGACACTGGCTATGCGCTGCCCGCTCCAGGACCCAGCCCGTGGCTCCTGGCCTTACCCCCCTGCAGCCCGACTTTTTTATTATTATTCTAACTGTAATCCTATTTCATGGGAAGCCGTAAAGTCATGGTCCCCCTGCCCCCTTTTTCCGACCCTTTTTTCCCCCTCTTTCCGAGCTCGTCTCGAGACAGAGACTCTCAGCAACGCCACTGAAGTTCCCCTCACTGCGGGGCGCCGGAGCAGGAGCGTTATCCTCTGCCTTTTCCCTTGGGTTCGGGGGAGCTAGGTTAGTAGAGGGATAAGTTGGTCCAGAGTTCACATCGGAGACCCATGGAGGTTTGGGTGAGTACACAGATGCCCCTGCGATGCTCATCTGCAGGTCAACCGCCTCCTCCTGCTCTGCTTTGCTCTGCCGGAGGATCCCTCCTTGTTCCCCTTTGCGGTACTCCCGGACAAGTACCCTTTTACCAAGCCCCGCCTCCCCCTCCCTCCGTGAAACGGGGGCACCGGTTGTTGCCCAGCAGGAGTGTCCGGCGAGGCCGGGGACCAGCCAGGAGCGGAGCCGGCCTCCCCAGCACGGAGCGGTCACGCTCCCTTTCCCGGAGTGACAGTGGGGACCTTTGAGGTCAGGGCCCATTTTTTGAAAGAACAAAAAAATAACGAGAAAGAATATAAGGGAATAATTCCACTTCGAAAGACTCCAGAAAGATGCAAACAGCTGGAGCTCTGAAACGGGCTTCGGAAAAGCAGGAATATACGGCGACACATTCGGCTTTCGGTCTTACCTGGACATAGGCGGAGGGCAGTCTAATGAATTGTAAACCGGGAGACAGAGCACTTGTCACTTGTTGCACAGGAGTGACGTTAGCAAACATGACTTTTATTCTCTGTGCGTCTTGATGCATGTTCCTAGATAGAAAATATAAGTTTGACAGATAGTTCTTATGCATCCATAAACTATCAGCTCTGTTTGACTGGCAGACTCAGAAAATACGTGCCTGTTTCCGAAATAAAGAGAAAAATGCGGACCCTGATTGCTTCTATACATTCTCTGTACCATACGCACATCTATGAAAGAGATGCTTGTATTCCTTACCCGTATTTTATAAAGTGTCCCTAAGTGTGATCATGCAACTTATGTGATATTATTTGCTTTCCATTTAGAAATAGTTTAATAAAATTACTAAGAGTAAATTTGCTCTTCCTTTCTACCCCTCCACATTTCTTTAGGATAACGTTTAACTGTTTGGTGTGCAATAATGTTTGTGAAAATCATGTATACTCAGACGTATTCCTGAAACACAAAATCAGGACGAGAATAATTTTATACCTACAGATACAACACTTGTACATACATGTCCGTGTTTGTATGGGGGATTTTTTAAGCTACTAGTTACGTTTACACACTTTTTGCATTGCTATCGCAACAATTCTAACATTTCGTGCTTAATATTCTTAATGCTTATTACGAAGATATTAAAAAAAAAAAAAAAAAAAAAGGTATGTGCTCCCTGGATGTTTGCCTCAGCCACCCATCAGGGTTCTGTGCAGGGAGCAGAAAAAGCACCCAGTGACGGTATTTTGGTAATTTAATGTTAGAAAAACATCCTGGGCCCCTGCCCTAAAGCCTTTCGGTGTCACTTGCTCGGGGGTAACGGGTGCAGGGGGGTCCCCCTGTGCCAAGGGCATTGCCATCACCCCGGGCTACCGCTCCCACGTCTCCTATGGGGCTCAGCGTGGCCACGGCGAGGCGGAAATTTTCCTTCCCCCACTACCCTCTCCCACGGCCATCTCTTTGCGGCACGGTGAATCTTTCTGGGTTTTTTGCAGGCAGAGGAGTGGAGAGGCTTTCCATAGGCAGCTCCTGATGCCACCCGTGGGGCAGTAGGAATTTCACCGTGTTTTCGGCAGAGGTGGCTTTGAGACCCGATTTAGACTACAGGTGGTGGGGCCACTTATTTTTTCCAGCTTTGGCTCTGTTTCTTTCCCAGGTACATGGTTTTCTCCGTGTCTTTGGAGACCCCCAGGTTCGGTGTAGCTCCACGAGGTGTGGGACGGCTGCGGACTGCGGCCCCGGCCCCTCTGCCGGTGGGGTCTCTTTGGCTGAACAGTCCTGGTTCCCAATCCGTGCCCATCACCAGCGTGGAATGCCCGCCGACGTGGAATGCCCGTGGGATATCCCCCGGTCACAATCTCTGACGGACCCTGAGCCTCTGACAGTGTTTGGTCGGCGACGGGCTGCTGCGCAGAGGGCAGGGAGAAGTGGGGATTTGGAGCCGGGCTCCTTAGGGAATCAGCAGACGGAGCGCTACATTTGGGGCTGAAAAAGCGTATGTGAGTGTGGCAAGAGCCTCCAGTGAGTCACGGTGCTGGCGTGCCGACCACTCCTGCCGCTGTCCTGCCACCTCCCGCACGGAGCGGAGCGGGCTTCCTGCAATGTGAATGCAATTATCCTGCTGGTGTTTGATGTCTCCCCTTGCTCTCCCTTCGCTAGCACGGCCTCGGATGTGTCGTAAAATAGAAGTGGAATGAAAGGCAGGCTTTATCGCTCGCACCCTAACCTCTGCTCCTCTTTGCTTTTAAGGCCCGCGGTGCTTTCAGAGCCGGGATCTTTGCGGCAGACTGTTGACCCCCAGCGCTGCGGGCAGAGGTGGCTTTGGGTATGGGCATTCATGCTTCTTTCTCCGTGCCAAAAAAGCGGCGCTGAACAGACCGTTCAGCTCCTGTCGCCTTCTTAAGGGATCAGACGGCAGCACTGAGAGTAAGGGAATTTTTGGCCAATATCTGCCTCTGGTTGATGTTGAGATATGCATACATACATAATTTTTCTTTATTTATGTTTTATATATACAATATGTATTTTGTTTATAACTGTACACACACACGAGCACATACACACATATATATCCGCGCTTGTATCTGTATACTTCTAAACAAAAATACTGTTTCAGCTAGGTTCTGCTTAAGTATAAAAATAAAACAAATAAAGGCGGTGTTAGCGTCTTCAGTAAACAGTCGGGAGCCACCAAAACGCAAAAGCAGGTCCCAGAAAGCAGAGTGTTTTTTTCAGGTCCAAAGCTCCTTTAGAGGGGCAGAGGTGGTGGTGGGATGGTTTGGACACCTATTTAAAAAAAATCCCCAAACAATAAAACAAACAACAAAACAACAAACAAACAAACGTACAAACCCCACAAAATAAAGATCAACCAGAAGATGACTGCAGCCCCCTCCCCCCCAAACCTCTTTGTAACATCTTCCTCTCCCTCTGCCTCCTTCCTCCTGGAGGCGGGGGCCCGCTCAGCCTCCCGCCGGGTCACCCCTAGTCCCTGTGGAGTTCGCCAGGTCTCTGCTCCGGCTCTGCCGCCCTCAAAAAGTGGCGGGTGGGGAGCAGGATCCGGGGATGGGGGTTATGCCCCTCTGAGGCTCCCATGGACAAGCGGATGCGGTGTTTTGGAAGGGTCTCCCTGGCAGCCCCGCTGCCTGGGTGAAGGTCCTGGGCGCACCTCACGGGGATACCCTATTTTGGGTGGCCATTCCGACAGGGAACCCACAAAA
The DNA here is from genome assembly GCA_035584735.1 of Pseudotriccus pelzelni. Classification (NCBI taxonomy): domain Eukaryota; kingdom Metazoa; phylum Chordata; class Aves; order Passeriformes; family Tyrannidae; genus Pseudotriccus; species Pseudotriccus pelzelni. The sequence goes on from JAWMRA010000130.1 coordinate 63,328,908, forward strand.
GTCAAGGACAACACAATAGTGGGAAACTCTTTTTCGTGCAGGTAGAGAACCCTAAAGCCCTTCAAATGTGAGTTAAATAGCACGTAAGTGCAGCAACACTTTATGGATTCTTTTCTAAATTTGTAGTAAATTTTAAGGGGTTCCTGAAGGTGGGGAAACAGAGAAACTTTTTTTTTTTTGTTTCATTCCCCCGCCCCCAGTGTACTATATAAACCAAATCCAACCGAATTCTTCACCACCAGTGATACTGGAAGAGAACTCTTCCCCTTTCAAGGACGCTGCACAACCCATGCTGTGTCCCATGAATGTATTCATTATTCACAGATAGTCACTAAGTGCTTTGGATGGAAACTTCCAACCCGTGTCATGTCCTGACTGTCCGCGATGCCTATTTATTGCTCGTTAGAGATGCCATACAACAGGGAGCATGAACTGCATCACTTATGAGCTGGTTTCTTGCTAAGTGAAGGCTATTTTAACCCATGAAAAATTATCGAACTGGGGAATATCCTTGGGTAAGTGAATATATTAACTAAGAAAACAGCTCGAGAATGATTTTGGGGAATATCTATTCCTGTGTGTTAAAATACCAGGGCCCTTTCAGAAATATTTAGTTGTTTGACTGGAGATGGGGAGAGAGGGAGAAAATAAACCATCAGCAAATTATATGATATCTTAAAAAAACCCCGAAACAAAACAGGAGTCTCTACTGAAATGAACTAACAATTATAATACAATCTAGTTTTAAAGTGACTTTTCAAGAAAGGTCCTTGGCATTGATTTCTTTATTGAACATTTTTTTTTTTTTTTTTATGTACAGTGAGAGAATGCATGGTTTTATTGGTACTGGTTAGGGTCAGCCACAGGAGAATTATGGAGGTCATGTGAAATAGGTGCCAATAAAGCTTTTATTATTGTTATACAGACAAAAGAGCATTATGGAAAGAGATCCTTACCAGACCTAACCGTGGATATTTTGTTCTGTTAACAATCATGTTGGAAAATACAGAGACACTGTAAAAAAAAAAAAAAATTAAAAAAAAATTTGACTTTTCAAAGCTTTCAGAACATTAACCTATTATCTGTAAGACTTTTGGAACTATTTTCCTCCAGAAAATTAAGGTTTCCTGAAATGAAACACTACACTCAACTAATTATTTTGCCTAAATCAAAACACCTAGGGAACTAAAAAAAAATATTGCACTGTCACAGCAGAGTATAACTATCTCAATATTGAAATAACATGTAACATTGGATTTTTGTGTTATGCAACATAATAGAAATCAAACTATTTTTTAATTAACAAAGTAGTATTTAGTTTGTATGTATCTACAATTTGAATCTGAAGATTTTCTGCCAGAACTTGAAGTTGAGGATTATTAAGTAAAAATTCATTAAAATGCTCTTTCTCCTTCCCTCATCCAATCTTGAATGATTTTACTGAAGCATTAAATGTTGTTACGGACTGTAATGAACTTCCCCATGTGTTGATACATAGGATTCTTAGATCAAACTTCAAAAACTGTTGGAGCTTAGTGAATTCTGAAAAACTCATACCTTCTTAAATCTGATTGACTCAGGAGTTTTAGATTAATTCCAGGATGGAGCCAAATTCAATCAAAGAAAGTATTAAGAACTTACAGCACAAAACATTCTTTGTACTTTTACAGTTGTGTAAAAGGAAAATTGGTGCATGGATCAAAGTTAGCCCTCAAATAACATTAACATTGGAGTAAAAATCATACTAGCTTTTTCACTTTGATAGTAAAATGACTCAAACTGTGTGTATTCTAGGGGAATTGTTCAAGAAAACGTGTGAAAATTACATTAAACTTTACTATATTAAAAATCACATATATTTATGAGTCATATTAATAAGAAGCAAGTGTGCTCTGCATAGATAGAAAACAGAAAACATCTCCTTTCCACTGACTTTTACGTCATTCATCATAAAAGAGTACAACATATCAACCTTTAAAACAGTCATTAGATCAAGGAAAGTGTTTTCCATTGTCATGTGAAAATTATGCTTCTGCAAATCATATTTGAGTAAGGCATACAGATTCTTCCCTCCACCGAAAAAATGCCTTTCACCAATGATATATATATGCAAATGAAAACCAATGAATTTTTGAGTCAGTCCAGAAATAATCTTTATAGAAATCCATGAATAGTTAGAGTTTACATGAATCATTAAAATCTGGGGATGAATGTAATTTTCAAGAGGTTCTGTAATAGATTATAAATGGTTTTGCAATGCTCCAGCATATGTGGAGATACATATCTGGAGATATATACAGTTACATACATATGAATATATTTATTATGTTATACAAAAATTACATTTTTATATAGCATGAAAGTAGTGTTGAAATGCCTTTAGAAAGGACTGGACCTAGTCAAAATTAATATTGTAATGAACTCAGATCCTAATGTAAATCCATGGAAACCCCAAATGCACTCACTTTCTTGTTCTGAATTATTTTGTTATCAAGTCTGATTAGTCCTAGAAAACCCTGAAGCAGTAGGAAGGCTGGGTCAAGCACTGAGTGAACTTCGTGGTAAAGCTCTGTTTGCTTTCTCTCAGCAAGCAGCACTGGGAAGTTCTATCTTGCCCAGGATCTCAGTGGGGCTCGGCAGGAAACCCAACCATATCAGCTCCTTCTCGTAAGGTTCCCCTTTGACTTCCCAAGCTCCTTGGGTTCTGTTAGGATAGCACAAGCCAGTTCCCACAGTAATTCATCAAGAAACCTGAACACCACAGCTCACATTCTACCCTTGCAAGGACATGGGAAGTCAACCCAGAAATTTACACAAGCCTCTGGCTATGAATAATAAAATCTCCACTGCAGTTATCTCAAATTGGAGCAATAAGTGGCTTTGCTGCAGGAACATTTCCATATTACACTTTGTAAGTCCACGTCTTGCCCAGGGGAAGCTAAAGTCTCGATTTAAATGGAGATAGTACTGGAGAGGTGAGTGAGGAGAGCTGAAGGTGCACCTTAGTTCAACTAAGTGGGAAGATGTGCCAATACCCCTTTTATGTCCTTCTCATGCATAAATTCTCCTCCCACATCTACTGGAGGAGCTAATCAACCTAAGTGGAGCTCTCTATCTTTAACCTTTTCATCCTATGTTCCTCTTAAAGATAAAGCATATCTAGCCAACACTGTCCACACATTTAGGGGGTGACTGTCATGTAGGAAAAGTTAGATGAATCACTTTGCATGGCTCCTCCAACTGTCTGGTCTTGGGAGAACTTTCTTGCTGCTCCATGCCAATACATACCATGGTGCAGAGGGATGAAGGGAAGCTCTGCAGAGAAGATGCAGAATTCTGTGAGGGGAAGGGACTCGACTGGAAGTATGACTGCACTCTTTAGTGGGCACACTGTAGTGGTGTGACCTCTCTGCTTCAGGTCACAGATGACCAGGTCTTCCCTTGTCCTGCTCAAATGCTTCATATAACTTGTCCTTCTTGTCTGAGCGTGCATAGGCAAGTTAAAAAGGATCACAGCAAAGGCTTAGGCAAATGCCTGTTCATAGTCTTCACAGTAAACTTAGTCTCTGGCAGATTTTGGTCTATCAGTCTCTTCCAGTGCATGTCAGAGCATTTATAGGATAATAAAATCCACAGACTGCTCCTGGTAGATATCAGACCATCCTGTTTTGTAGGGGAAGATCCAAACTGTGTCAGGCCATTTGCACTTAGGACTAGAGGTTGGGGCCAGCATGGATCCAATCTGAACCACTCAGAACCCTATTGTTCATCTGACAAGGACCACAGTTTCCTTAGACAGTAGGAAGAAAAGATGCCCTGTCATCAAGGTGTGCAGTTATGGTAGTTTGCGTAGGTGATGTACATTTTGTAAAGGAGAGTACCTCTTGCCTACACTTCCTCCTCTCCCCAGCCAGCATCCTTGCAAAAGCCTGGCACACACCAGAGCTTTAGCAGTATTTATAGCTATATCTCTATCAGATGAGCCACTCTAAAAGTAGGTTAACTCAAAACACACCACTTTGCTGCTTGGAAATACAGATGCAAAGGGATATCTGGTTCTAATATACAGATCACCTTATGGTGTGGCAGGTTTCAGTTTCCACAATAGAGAGTGCATTTGTGCTAGGAGTGATTTAAGCCATTTGGGACCTTCAAAAGCAGAAACTCTTCATGAACCTTATTGGAAATGACTACACTTGGTGAAAAAAAAAAAGGAACAGAAATGAGAGGGGTGATCCAAGATCACACACATCTAAAGAGTGGAAGGGAAACCTTTTCAAAATGTTGCTCTTTCTCACAGAAAATACCTCAGATAAGTGTGAGAGAAGAATCTCCATTCTTTTGTTGAGTTACAAAGTCCTGCTAATGCTGATGGAACTATTATCTCATTGCAAAAAGCCACCAGGTTTAGTGAAGAACAGCCAGTTTATTAAATACTAGCAATATCGATCATCATATTTCCTACTGCATTTTCTTCTTTACATTTCTCCTTTCCTGAGGGAGGCAATGATGAAGACTACAAAGCAGGTTTTTCCTTTCAGGTACACCTGGTGGATTTGAGCTCTGATATTTCTCTTTCCCTCACTACACGGAAATCCCTTAGGAAGAACAAAATATCGGCATAAAGATCGTCTGTGCAGATTGGAAAGAGGGATTTTGCCCCTGGGTCCAAATGCTGGAATGTTTTCTGCAGATCACAGACTCCATAAAACATATGTATTTAATAAATAAGCAAACAAGCTTGTGCTTAAGTGAGGCGTCCACGCAGTAAAGGAGAACAGTGTTTGGCAATTTGGGGTAGGAGAATTGCCACTTATATCTCTTGTACTCCAGACCCACTTTTTTTCATATACCTACCTTTCATCTGCACCCCAACTGTACTTTTGAGGTGCACAAGAGGAACTTTTTCAGAAGCTTATTCCAGGTCATCTGAAATGGTGCTTCCTCCCAGGAATGACCCCACGCAGAAAATGCATGCAGTACGTCTACCTTGTCAAAGAGGGAAACCAGATGAGCTAAGTCTTTCCTTCATCCACATCTACTGTCTCACTGCCTGCACAAGTCAGCAGGGAAAACAGCAGAGGGGGAAGCAGATGGAATTATGCCAGCACTTTGGGCTTTCGGCACTGCTCTGCAGCAGGAGCTTGGGGTCTTTTTGCATCCCTCTTCTCTGGAGCTGTCAGCAGGTAAAACACTCAGAGCGTCAAAAACATTTCTCAGAGCTGCTGAAACATGATGTGCTTTGTCTCCACCTTTGGCAGAGCTCGCCTGACCCTGCCTTGCTCTTTGCTTAGGGTGAGGTGGATTCAATCCCCCTGACAGCCCTGACAGGTCACCCAGGCTTGGTCAGGCCTAAGAAGCTGTCCTCTTACATTTAGCAAGAGAGAAACATGCCCACCATCTGCTTATAATTGCTCAGACACTGAGTACAGCTTTTGCATTCATGTGTCTCCTGAATGTTTGACAATCATGATAGTCAGACTTAAAGAGATCTTATCAGTACTTTTTTGGTGGTGGAGGCCTGAACACCATCAGATCTCCACAGGGCTCACAGGTATGGAGGATGCATGCGTGAAACAAGGTGGCTCTCCAGAGCAGCCAGCACACATTTCCAATGCCCCATGATCCCCATTTGGGGCAGGAGACAGACAGAAGTCAGATGTCAATCTCGTAGATTTATCTTGACTTTTACTGTGCAAAGGGGCAAGAGGGACATCTGCAGAGGGTAATCCGTCTCCCCTTTCAGTGCACTCCAACTTGGCAGGGATGATCACTACTGCAAGTGCTGCCAAAGTCACTGTAGAGGACGTTGACTTCGAAACTAACACCTAACATCTAGCTGGCTGATACTGGTTGAAATGAAGCCTACCTTATTTCTTCATTTTCTGGTTTTCTCTATATAGTTTCCCCTTCCTCCACTTTTTCCTTTTAGTGTGAAGAACAGCAGAAGCAGAATAATGACCTGACTCATCACTCCATCTTTTGCTTATCCTTAAAAATGTGTGCACATAGCCTCAAAACTATGTCATATAAAGCTGCATGGCAGCCATTCCCTTACATAAAAGGCAAGTTTTGTGTGATTTTCACCAAATCATTACATGGTAGAGTGAAGTCAAAGTCAAGTTCAGTTGAGGATAAAAACCACAGTAGATTAAATTTGCTTAGATTTGTTGTTCTTTTAGTCCACAGGGATAAAAAACAATTGATTCATCTGGAACTCTTCATTTTCAGCATACTTTAAACTGTTTTATTAAGCATAACAATTGTAGTATTCCAAAATAACTATGTTTGGTTATGTGTATCTTAAACTCATGTTCAATTCACAAAAAAAAATAAGGAATTGACAATGAAATATTTCCTTGGACTTTATGATGATCAATGAAATCTTGTGGGAACCTACTTCTGAGATCAACAGTTAATTAAAAACAGATCATGATTCACAGTCGAAAAGAGCAAGCATTTTTTTGTCTGATGTTGGGATGTTGTTTTCTATCCTGTGCAGAAATTCCATTAACTTATTAAGTCAGTTAAAACCAACCAACTAACCAACCAAAACAAACAAACAAATAAACAAAACCAAACAAATAAACAAAATTAAGAACAAAGCCAAACCCCTGAAATCTGTTGAGATCTGGGTCAAAAGAAAGACACCTTAGCCTTACAAGGTACAAATTTAAGACTGGATTATCCTTCGGAAATGTGAGTCTGGGGAATTTGAACTGCTTCTTTCTATAAGGACCAAATCGACAGTTTGCATGATGCATCAGAAGGATTAATGAGGATTTAAGCAGTACTTGCATCTTTCTGATCCTAAGTAACCCTCAGTGTTATTTAGAGAGCTTTGGGAGCCTTTTTGACACCTAATGAGGACTTATAGATTCTTTAGAATCAATTTAAATTCAGATTAATATTCCAAATTAGTTTTTTACTATGAATTTTGCAGACACTGATAAATCCTAAAGGCTGTATCTCTACCTAATGAGAAATTAATCAGGATATGTAGACACAGTTTATTTAAAATTCTACCATAATCAGCATAATTAAGAAAAGAATTATAAAAATCTTAAGGTTGTCTTTTCACAGAGTCTGAATATGGGGAAATTATTAACTGGTATGTAAGTTTATATGGCTTCCATTTAGTAAGAGTAATTTGGATTTGGCTGAAATCTGAGAAAAGTAATTATAAAACTGTGTCTTTCCTTGAGCTGGGAATCTTCTAGGTTTGAGCTATTTCAAGACAGTTATTTTGACCATAGGCCACATGGTCTTTGTTTTGGACTTATTTCTATTCTGCAGTCTTATCTGATGTTTATTCTATGTGCACATTTAGCCAGACTTCTTTGGTATGAAACAGTACACTTGTGAGGCAATACATTGGAAAATATTTTTGCTAGCAGGAATCAGCATTTTACATCTTTTCATCCTGTAAATGAAGTCAACAAGAAAAGTGTCTGGTGACTCTGCACTCATTTTAAAAGAGATTAAAATATTTCTCTCCTCCCTGCTTTAGTTTCCACTTTTAATCTTTTTTCAAAATATGTGCCTGTATTTACTTGCATAGAAGAAAGTGCAATCAATGCAAACGAAACATAAGTGGAAATAAGATGACGTAGAAGAACATCTTCGCTAACCCTTGACCAGAGATATGATGTGCAGAAAGCTTTTAATTGCTTAAACACCAGGGCAGGAGTTGCTGTACCTGAAGACCAAACGGCCCTTTTCACAGTGCCACCTCGAGGCCACAACGCTCCCCTGGCCAAGCACAGACCTCTGCAAAGTGCTCTCAGCCCGGGCCGATGGGTGCGTTTTTCCCATTTCCCTTGCTATAAGTTTACTTCAAGTGAAGCATAGGCGATGTCCGTGGTGTAAATGAGCTCCCAAATGGTTCTGGTGCTGCAGAACCCATGGGGATGTTCACAGGTGTGAGAGTGCAGTGCATGTAACCCGCCTCAGGCCAAAATAACTGCTGGAGTCTAGGTGCATTAAGATTTTCTTCTGGCAGTTCTGTATTGCACAGTCCAAATGTACACTAAACTTAGATCTGTACTTTTGCCAAGTGGCAATTTATAAATAAAAGGGTTCAGACCGAGCCAGTTTTCCTACTTAGATTTAATAGCTAATACTCTGGAAACCTCAAGGCTAATTAAGCTGTTCATTGTCCTGCTGCATTTAATTATTCAGATATTGATCTAACATCTTAACACACAAGACAAAATAGTGACACATTTTATACTTGGAAATGGAAAAAATAGGAAGCAGACCTGCTCTAAAAATGATTTAGCAGTTAATAACTGAACTCAAAGAGCAGCGTTTCCAAGTGTTGATTATTTTCATTAGCCACATAGTCTTTCTGTCTACTTGAAAAAAGAGGGAAAAAAAGAAAAGAAGAAAAAAAAAAACCACCTACCAACACCAAAATCCCAAACAAAGAAAACCCCCCCTACAGAAATATCGATAAAGCTTTCTCGGATTTTACATCTAGCTGAAAAAAATCCTACAGCGTAAGTTGCCAAGCCCATGTGTCCCTATAAGGATGGAGATGGATCATTTGTAAAATCAGACCAGCACAGGGCAATCCTGTGTTCAAGTTCTGACCCTAGCTAGGACAATCTCTGACCTTGGACTAATAAATATTTGGCTTGCCTGGTTCCACCACTGCCTGAAAACTGAGCCTCATATGTTTTTCTCTTTTACTGTTGTCTTAATTTAGATCACTATCTTTTTAATATGGGGCTTGGTCTTATGGGTTAAGACCAAGAGTCTTAGCCTTGGGACTGAAATAGAAACTCCACCACAACACAGAACAAGCTGGTCTATACGGACAGCCCTGTCAAGGTCCTTCTTTTGAAAGAATGAGTTTGTGTTCCTCCTTAAGTTTCTCTTAGCCCTCTCTTCCTCTCTCCCCATTTTAATGCCTTCGAAAAATCATTGTGTTCTTAGAAAGAATTCTCATGACTTCTTTGGAAAAGTTATTTTCTCCTTTCCAACCAGAATCTGTGAGGCTTTTAGAGAATGAGAAACACAAATGTTCTGAGTCTGCCAGCATTACTTCCATTTTTGTTACTACATAAAGCAGAAGAAGAGAACATGGATTATTTGGAGTAGAAATATTCTGTAATTTAGCCACTTACAGCTAGCCTAGACACCTTAACATGTACAGAAACTCATGAACATAACACAATGTCTGTCTCATCCACAGGACATGTTAATCAGAGACACTGTGCCCTAAAAGTGCCTAACACCCTCCACTGACTGTGAGGAGAGTTCATGATGACTGGCTATGGTACACATGTCCAGAGCATGGTTAGATTCCTTAAATGTAGCTACTCAGTGTGCTTTGATATTCCCAAAGACATCCAAGATATTTATATAGGACTTCAAGCATGACCCCGGTCCTGTGGGAGACTCACATGGTGCTGGAGCAGGACCTTTTATCCTACATGGCTCAAGTGATACTAAACACATTGCTCTGGCAACTGATTCCTTCCCGTGAAGACTGTGAGACAAATGGCATCATTAATGATGTCTAGTTTTGGTGTTTTTTGTTTTTTTTTTTTTTTTAAAGGTTTTCTTCGTATTTGTTTGTTTTGTTGATTTGTTGTTTTGCTGTTGTTGTTTTAGTGGGGGGGCAGTTTGGGTTTTTTGGTGGTTTTTTTCCCCCTCAGAGAACACACTAAACAGCAAAGTGATTCATGAAATCATAATCAACTATTCACTATGGATGTGATTACTTGATTCTGCCTGCTGGATGTAAGCCCTATGGTCAGAAGCTCCCTCAGATGAGGGCTCGAGGGCTCATTCTCCTGCTATGGACCAAGAAAGAAAGCGAGCATCATAGAGCTATTCAATTGCTCTAGCTGTCCCTCCAGCAACACTTAAGCCAAAAGTAAGAAAGGTAATTAAATTTGCAGGAGCCAATGAGGTGCTCTTGACAACTCTGAAGTGGAAACTTCACTGCAAGACTAATGTAGACTGCCGATCCAGCTCTGAGGACTTCTTCACACAGGGCAGCACAGACCAGACATGGAAAGATGGGAGAGGCAAAGCCAAAGCTGCTACAGTGAGGGAGCACAGGACAGCAACAAACTGTAAGCAGGGCTTCCTATGGCTTTATCCATGACAAGGTTGTACCTCCACTCAAGACTTCGATCCCACAAGCTGTTAAGGTCCTGCGGCTGGCCATCAGATAGTTCTGGGATAATACATTTAAAAAAATATATATATAATTTAAAATTCTACAAAGCAACATGTATTACAGTACAATGGCTCAGCAGGGGGGTGAATTAAAGCCTGACATTTGCGAGACATTGCCTTATGCAAAATGCAGTGTGCTTTGCTTTGTATCAGGAGCAAGCATGGCTTTCCCCTTAATTGGATCTAGCATCAGTTATAGGTAGAATATATGTACAAGAATAGCATATGACATCTGGTCATTGTTGCACAATTCACTGGCTGGCAACTCCTATGCTGCGTCTCCAACTTGCAGTAACTGACACCAGATAATACAGTTGGGATTAATCCAGGCCTTATGAAGTGTTCCAAAAACTCAGAGCTAATTACTATGCTTAAGATTTCCAGATTGGCATATGGTGTTAAAAATGTTTTGCAATTGAAAAGAAAGTATAAATTGTGAAAGAGCTGTATTTTGCCAGAAAGCTAGCTTTCCCCTCAGATTATTTATTGCTAATTGCAGGGAAGTGTCTTACATATGTCAATGCATTTCCTTTTGAATCTACTAGTCCAGTTCCTAATGCCCTTTTAAAAATTACTTTGTAAAAATCACCAGAAAAAAAATTTGGTTTACAGTGTGGCCAAGAGACTTAGAATTGACTGTCATAAACTATAGCTGATCACTTTGCATTCACATTAAAATCAAGTTTAATAACATTAAAGCTTGCACATAGTGGGAAATTCCACTTTAAAGTCCTTCACCATCTGTTGAATAAAAATCAGGCATGAGCATTTCTCTTCAGCTTCTCTTTTACTTAGAATGCTTGATGCACAGATGCAAGTTTTTAGAGGCTGTACCCAGGGTGGGGTGTTGGAACAGTGAGCAGAAGGACCCTGGCCATGCTGGCACGGCAGAGTGAGATCTGCTGATAAATATCAGCGACTGAAATTTCACCTTACCAGAAACTGTTTTGTCCCAGTGAAATTATTTAACAGCTAAATTGTTTGTTAAGCTTTTTTTTTTCAATGCATCTCTCCTGTTCAGGTTTTGGAGTTGCTGCTGGAGTAATCTTTTCAAGAGTTAGAGAACTTCGTGTGAACAATTGATTTTATTTTTTTTCATAATATATCAGTTTACTGCAGCTATCCGAGCTGTCTGCCATCTAAACAGCACCATCTTCAGGCACATTTAGAACCTATCCATTACCTAGTGGTTACCTAGCCATTCCTCACATTGGGAATGATCTTTTTATGGTGCTGAAGTTGAAGATCTTCTCTTCCTGTTTTTTTCCCTGAACATTGCCTTTAAGTCTTGAAGTTTGTCAAAATTATTCTATCATCCCAAGATGAGACACCAAGCCACTCCCAGTTTCACCCCTTTTGTCTGTATGAATTGAATTTCTCCTCAGATTGACACTGAAATTTTCTTTAGAGAATTTCACCATTATACCTATATCATACTATTTATTTGTATCATATATTGTGATTTTTTCCCCCCAGTCTCCTCTGTAGAAAGATTGGTTTTATTTTCGTTGGCATATTCAAACAGTGTATTTTAAATACCTGATTTTTGGAAAGAGACAAAGAGATTTCCCCATCAATTCTATTTTGTTATCTACTTGACTTGAATGTGCATTTTTAACACAGGCAAAATCTAGTTAAGTAAAAAAAACATGAGTTATTAGACTCTAGCTCTTGCCTTTGTTTCATACATAAATAAAACAAGTCGGCTTGGTGAGTGTTAAAATCACAGGAAAACGCAACGAGAAGTACTCAGTACATTTATAATGTCATCATAACCACCTACTGTTATTTCCCCTGATGAAATGTCATTTGCATGGTTTGTTTTTTCCTCGACTTATTTCTTTTTTCTGTAGACCAAAGACAAATAAACAGAAAAGACCTATGCAGCAGGTCTGTGTTCAGTCACTGAGCAGTTTTCTGGAGCTACTGGAAGATGAAGCGGAGACAGAAAGAGTCTCATCCCTTCAACCCCACCGCCCATCCATGGTCGCTGTGCAAGGTTGATTGTAAAGCTACTCTGAGTTCTTTATGCCAATGTTTAGCCTCTAAGAAAGACAATAACTGTTTCTGCCCTCTCTTTATCAGTCAATAAATGGAGATGTAGTTCCTCCTTCTTGCCCTCTCTTTGCAAAAAGAACAATAATGCTTAACTTTGACGAAGGTGTCCCCATCCAGCACTGCCTTCACAGTTTCCCCCGAATTCGTAGGATCCTTCCAACTGTGGGTACTGTGTCTTGCAGCCCTGATGGGAAAGCACACGTTCTGCTGCCTTTCTATCATTTGACAGACCAACAATGTGGTGACACTTGAGGTATTCTCTAGTCTTTATTTGGGAAAGAAAAATTCCTCAGTAAAATTGCCGGATTTGCCAATTTTCAGCACACGCAGTTGTACAGTGAGAAGGTAATTGTGTCAAAGAGTTCTCATGATAATTATTGCTAACCTCTGCACGGCGTCTGTAGGAAATGCTGTATCAGGCAGCGCGTTGCAGGTTTCAGCGTGTGTTACCAAATGAAAGAGAAAACAGATGCGCTGGGGGCCTGTGCGGGGTCCCGGCGTCCTGACCGGGGCTCCCCGGGGCGTGTTAGCGGCGGGGTGGGTTAGGGGGTGGGGGGTGTGATCCAGACGCCTGGGTGTTCAGGCTTCGCATTTCTCTCTAGGAACGGGGGTTATTCTTCACCCCTGCGTGGCCTCCTAGTGTCCGCAGAGCCGCCCCCGGGGGCCAGAGCAGGGACGCGGGGCGCCGCTTTTCCCCAGGGAAGCGGGAGGTGAGATGGGAAAGAGTCTCGGCCCCCGGGGAGCCCCATGCCGTGGGGACGTCCGAGGCTGGGTAAACCATCCCCTGTAAGGCAGGGTACCGCCGTGTCTCGCCCCCTTGACCCCTGGGGGCGAGGCTGGGGGGAAAGGGCTGCGCACAGGGATGAAGCTTGGCGTCAAAGGCGGGCGGCGAGGCTGCCCCTCGCCCTGGATAGGAACTAGGCTGTTCATAATAAAGGGGCTTTTCGATGTCTTACAGCCAATGACAAAAATCTTCTGCCCTACTTCTGGGCGAGAGGTCGGCTTTGTGGGTTAATTTAAGGAGATGGGAGAGGCTGCGGTACCGGGCGGGAGGGAGGGGAAGGGTGGGAAAGCATCGAGGCACGCTAGAGAGGCCGGTCGGGGTTAGAGAGGCGACACAGAGCCCCCCACGGCCCCACGACCGCAAGCTGATGCTCAGCCCATCCTCGATGCTACCCGGGCCTGTCTCCGACCCGTCGGCCCGGCCCGGTTCGTACGGGAGGCGCAGGTTCCGCAGCTCCTGCAGTGTCGTCTCCAGGCCCCGGGGGCAGCTCCCGGCCACGTTCGGGGACAGAGCAGGGGTCCCCACGGCTGCGCCCTAATGTGTCGTGGCCTTTCCCCCACGAAGGGAACTGCCGTCGCTTGGGAGCGCGGCGCAGATCCCGAAGACTCCCCCCCCGGCAGTCCCATAACATATCCCGCAACCCCTGAGGTTCCGCCTCACTCCTCCAACGACACCGGGGGTCCCGGAGGCTGCGCCTGAAGTCCTGTTCCACTCCTGTTAATAAGCGTAGGCAGAAGGATTTTATTTTATTTTATTCTCTATTTTAGTCCATTTTTGTCCGTTTTTTTTTTTACTCCGTTTATTTTTGTTTATGAGAGAAACCTGGTTTTCAGGTTGATTTCCTTTTGTCAGACCTTCTCGGCCCTGAAGACCAGGTTTCACGGCTTCCCTTAGGAAGGAGCATTTGGAGGGCTCACATCCCGCCCGACACCTTTGGGAAGCAGAGCCCGGGCCGCCCCACGGGCGAGGCGCGAGCAGTGCAACCCTGCGCAGCCAAGGATCCTCAGAGGAGAGGCGGGGAACGGCTGGGAGACAGGAGACTAAATTTCTGCCCACCCAGAGCAGCTTGTCTTCCCAGCTGGGAGGTGAATCCGTTCAGTTCCCTGCGCCCCAGGGGCAGCCGGGTCCCCCCCGCCGCACTGCCGTCTCGGTGACAGCCGTCCCGGCATTCCCACGTCCCAGCCGGGGTGCGGTACCCGAGCCGCGGGTCCGGGGTGAAGAGCAACCGAGTTCAGACAAGCCGGGGGTTATTCATTCCATCGCTTTCCCTAGCCCCTCAGTAAAATTATGATAATCTTTAAAGGCGAATGCAAATATGGGGCAAAGGTATCCTTACATAGCCCTCCGAAGATGAACCTTCCCAGCAATTTTACTTCAGGAATCTGTCTCTCCCCTTCAGCTTTATCCCAAAGCAGAGATTTTTTGGGCAGCTTTTTGCTCGCCTTTTTTCTCCCCCTAATATTATTTTTAGAGGTGTTTCTGTCTTTTTTGCTTGTTTGGAAAATGGAAAAGGAAAAAGGGAACATTTCCACAATATTCAGTTTCTTTCAAAGAACGACCTCATAATTATTTTTTTTTTTTTTTAATAACATTCCCTGGGACTGGACCAAACAAAGGCTAGTTTTAAGTTAATTCACAAAAAATAGGTGACTATACAAGATGAAAGATAAATACCCATCTACACAGGTGTCATGTAGGAAGCCTCTGCATCCTGGCATTCTGTAATTTTTTCCAGGTTTGACTTCACAAAGGCAAAGGTAATTTAAAATGAGTTTTGATGCTTCTCTGCTGTGCACATCCTCAGTCGTTTCCTTGTTCTAGAGCCTTGCTCAGATCCAGCACACAGGAAACTTCTACCTGTTTTGTCATTGTTGTAAAAATCCATAGCAGAACAAGTATATTTGTCTGAGAAAAACCCTACAGAGACGTGCCCTGCTCCCTGTGAGCCGTGATACAGTGTCTGAGTACGGGCACAGAACTCCCTATGAAATGCCAATCACAGCTGACTTGCTGCACGCACAGTTCTCAGCAGATTTTCTCCTCTCACTTCTGTACCTACACCTTCATTCTCTTTTCCCCATTAACAGGGCTCTGCAGAGCCCTTCTCCAGCCAAGCATGTTTGCTACTACCCCACGTTTTGTTTTTACCCGATTTACTCTGCTATCACTTTCCTTCACAACACTCCTCTGAACTTTTGTTTTCTTCTTACCCAGAAAGTCATGGTGTCTGTTTCTGAACTGTGTTCTATCACGTAATATTGTCACATTGACAATACTTTTAAAAAGAGACAGGTTTAAAAATGTATAAATGATAACCAGAATACAACATATACCAAATCCTTCCGTTCTTGAAGGTGAAGTGCCTTTTGCCCTTTTTGAAGTCTTCTGAAGTCTGTTTGTAAAATATTATTCTAGGCTGACATTTATTAGGGATCTCAGAAGTCATATCAGTATATTACTGGCAGAATCTCCTGCTCCATAGAAAACATGTACTTAATTTCTGCAGCAAGAATTGCTTACCTGACTCTTCTTTGTCAAATCTAGAATATCATTATTGCCAAAGATGGACATTGTTCTCTCACAACTTTGTGAAATACAAACCAAAATACAGGTAGATTGTACCCTCTGTTTGTTTCCTGGCAGTGTGATATGTTGTTAATGGACCTTAATATTGGGGAGATGAAATCTGTTCATACTCTGAACATCTCAGAGGTTTTGCATTTTGGAGCTTTTCCAGTTCTGTAAGATATTTAAGCCTCTGAAATCAATTTTGGTTGCATGGGAACTCATTAATATCACTGTGAAATCTTACCTATAAAGTTCTTCCGAGTGAGGAAATACTGAAATTAACTTTGCAAATTTGTTCTTTATGATCATGTTTTGGGAAAGTCAGACCTACAAGCAATTAGTATTAAGAACACATGAAAAACTTAGAGAATACTGAACTCATTGCTCAGACTTTGGTATTCCAAAACACAAACCACATGTTTTCAGGGTCTAGGTTTGAACATCAAGCTGAGCTAATTCAGATCTGATCCTATATGTAATTATGGATAATTTACAGGATAAATTCCATGCCCCACTAGTAGAACTGCATGTTTGCGGTATCTGCATCTTTTTGATGAGGAAAAGAAAAATTGAGCTTAATGCAAAAACATTTGTATCACTCATCTGGATGAAAGTGTCTATATGATGTGTGTGGCAACATTATTTCTGGCCATGAAATAATTTATCTTTCTTTTGAGAGACTTTCTCTCTCTTTCGAGAGATTTGATTTGCAGATGCTAAGCAAGGTTGGCCACACACTTGCTCTTGAACACTCCAAGTGCATCTCTCCTATCCTGGCCATATCACATCAGCCTTTACTTGCCTGGGGGCTGCTGAATAATCTAAATTCCCAATATAGAGAAAACAAGGTGTCTTGAGCTGTGGTGTGATCACACTCAGTGAGTCACTGGGGAATATCTGCCCCAGATTTTCAGATTTTTGTAGGGATTCCATGTTTTCTTCAGAACCACTGTTCACAGGAACCACATCCTTTTGCACTGCAACTCATTTCCAGAGCACTGGTTCCCTCCCTGCTCATCTTTCCAAGGTACGTGCCTCTCAGCTCCCAGCCTAATGGCATTTTGACATGCTGCTTGCAGAGTTAAAGCTTGGCTGCCCTCGTAATGATCAACAGGAAAGAGTCTACAGGATAACGGAAATCTGGAAAACATGAGGGGTGAAAGATGTGTCTCTGTTTAAACTGGAAAAAGAAAACAAAAGAGTAGAGGGACAGAACAACACTTTTCTATGTGTAAAAAGTTGCTACAAAGTTGCTGGTGATCACTTATGATGAGCAACTAAGAAGAATGAGAAATCACTTTATTTTGCAGCAAAGCAAACCGGGATAAACATCAGAAACACAGTCTGTTTCTTAGCATGGTATCCAAGAAAAGGATTTGATAGAAGTCCCAGGACTTGTGCTACAGAAATGCAGATTAGAAGAAATACCTATGAGAGTTTATCTAAAGTGATTTACTTAACTTTAATGCAGGACATGGAATGGTGGGAGAGTGTCCCAGGTGACTGGATGATTCCTTGACTTCTTTTTCAGTGCTTCATTGCAACAAAGCTATCACCCCCACAGGCAAGGCAACTATTCAGCTGGCTGACAGCTGATGCAGGATGGAGATTAAATTCAGCTGAAGACTGACTGTGGTGATAGAAATATGTTGATTCATCTGGAATTCAGGCTCTCAATTCACACCCAAAATGCTGGCAGAGCCACTGCTGGCTTCAGTAGCTCAGTACCAGGTCCTTAGCTGGCAGGCACTACCATATCCATTTTGTTATCTTTTGAAGAAGTATTGCAAGACTGGCCTCTTACCAAATCCATTCCTTCTCTGTGAAACATGATGGCTATTTCAGCAGTCAGAGATCAGCGTGGCACAGAAGGTGATTAGGCTGTTAAGTTCATGTCAAGGCTATTAAATGCACTATCCATACTAAATGGAAGTATTAAGCTTTTCATTCTCCCCTTTGCGGTTTTATTTGAATAACTGTAATCCAGGTCTTGGGCACTGAAGTTATTGACTGAGAAACAGCCTCAGTGGAGTAGAAAGGAAGCAAAATTGACCAACAAATATTAAGAAGGCCTGCATTTTTATTTCAGTCATCAAGAGGATTACTTGGAGAAGAACTCAAAGCAGGAAGCACAGTACTGGTTTTCTAAATTTTGGTCATGGAGCTCCCTTTCACAGCAAGTGTGGAGCACCAGCTTCATTTTTTGACTGTATTTATTTGTTCTGTTTTGCACTGGAATAGATGAGGATTGCTCATACAAGTAATTATGGTACTTCTGATGAGGCATGACAATAAACAGGAGGGAGGAGGGAACTTTTTCTATTTCATATTTGTCTGCAGTGTAAGGATGCAATAAGGAGAGGATGAAACAGTGGCAGGTTGAAGAGAAGGAATCAAATAAGCTTGGGGTCACTGTGGAAAATCACTACCAAATTAGCTTGCGGTGAGAGGAAAGCAGCTTAAGAGAACAAGGTGAGAGATGTAAGGATCTAAGTAAGAGAGGAAGTAGGCAGAGACCTGGTTTTGGCATGGCTGTAATTGGCACAGGAAGATGGCAGGGTTTGCTCATAACAGCCTCTGGGCTTTCCTGCAAATGTTACTCCTGGAGTCAAAGCCCATGTCTGTGTTTGGATGCTGGGCACTTCACAACTAAGGCTCGGGGGTGGAGGATGGAGAAGGAGGATGCTTAGTGGGGACAAGCAGGGAGGAGACAAGGGCCCAAACTGACGAATGACTCAGCTGTGAAGGGCAGGGCAGCTCTGAGCACAGAGAGAGCAGTGTCACAGGACCCTTGCTGCCCAGCTCAGCTCTTGCCACATCTTCTCACCCTTTCCATGTACCACGTTGGGCCAAGAAGCCTCACTGCCATCTCCTACTGCCTCTACCACTCTTAACAGGAGAAATGAAGCAACCCTTGGCTGTTGCCACTCTTCTGGGACTGGAGCAGAGCCAGTACTAGTTATTAAGCCACCCTATGAATAGAGCATATGGAGGAACCATCCCTGCCCTAGGGCATCTCCAAGAAAGTGCAGTTCAGATGTATATTGCACTGGGTGTCCACCTCAAAATGGGGCAGAACCTGAGCTAAAAGCTGCCTCTCTGCAGGGATTGACCCACAAGGGATTCTCTCCCAGCAGACCACCAGACCTGCAGAGGAGGGAAGGTGCAGGCGGCTATGATAAACCTCCTCTGAGCCCCTGCTGAAGCCAAGGTGCTTTTAATTTCAGTCTGGGAACTTTCCCCTCATTACCCTCCTGACAGGATGGGTGCAGACAGCATTAGGGATGCTGGGCTAGACACTGGCCCCAGAGGAATGTTCTCCTCCTCCCCCTCCTTCTTTTCCTCCTCCTCTGCGGCAGCACCTCAGCGCAGAAGGAGGCACAAACAGCACTTCCAGTTAAACACCTTCCCTTTCAGGATTTCCATTTCTCCAGCCGAAGGCAGCTTCAGGAGGGCATGGAGCCTCCACCCCACCCTCACCCCGGCTCCCCACAGCCTTGCAAGTGAGTCTGGCTGGTGCCTTTTCCCAGGGCTAAAGGGGATTGTTGATTAAAGGGGCCTTCTGACCAGCTTCCCCCTAAAAGGAGCTTACAAAGCCCGTTTGTTTAACCTTTTCACAGCAGCTTGACCCTGTCATGAAGAACAAATCACTCCCAAACAATGTTGAAATGTGGGACTGATGGAGTTGCTCCCAGGCTCTTCCTCCTCTGCCATTGCAGACCCAGGGATGGGTCCAGCCCCGGCAAGGAACAAGGACCCTTTTCTGCCTTTCACCAGCCCCACAGCTTTGTGCAGCTTCTGGGGGTGTTGGCCCCCATGAAAAGATGGCCGAGTGTGGGTGGCTGTGTTGAGGGCAGAGATGTGACACACTGCCAGGGCAGCCTGCAATTCACCTCCCCACTAACAACGAAGGTTCTCACCTGCAGTTTTTTCTAAATATTAGGTGCACTAAGGGAGGTGTTCATTTTCTTTCCTCATGCTAAATCCTTCAGCCAACTTTTAGTTCTCTATTGACTATTTTACACCTTTTTGACCTCTCAGTAGTGAAAATAGAGGACAAACAGACTCACTGGTTAAGCTTAGAAGTAAATGTTTAAATTTCGTTACATTCCTCATTTTATGGATAGGGAAGGATCTTTACAGTTAGAAATAACCATTAAAAGCTTATTGAGACACTCAGGCTTTGAACAATAGCTGTCTTTTCTTTTAATACAAAATATCAAAGCAAGAATGCATAAATTGGACAAAAGTTATTATATTCCAGTGTTTTCATGAAGTGATTTTCTACATGAAGAGGAAAATGAATCTTAATTGCTTACCACAAAAATATCCTCAGGCGATGGTAGTACAATTAAGAGTTTTTCTTTAAATAGCATGCAAGCAAATGCAGTACATATGGTCCATTAGCAACTTCAAAACAATATTTGGATATTCATTTAATTTAAAACAGTGTGTGCTAACACAAAACTTAGAGGTAATAATAAATGTAAACTTGGGTAAGAAAGTAAACAATGCCATTTCTGTTGAGTGTGTAAGCCATTAGTCAAAATCAACAGAACCAGATTTTGATAGCAAGTATAGGCACTACATATTTTATAATATCTATTTTTTAAATATTGTTTTGTTTGGCTTTGTTTAGAAAAAAATAAGAGTAAAGAATTTTATTCTATTGTGCTCAGTAACTGCCCTTATGAGGAACTTTTCCTTTGTGAATACTGAAAAAATAGCAGCAGAACAAACTAAATATGTGAAGTGAGGAACTGGATGACTACACATCGCTGTTACAACTGTGTGTGTAAATTCAAACACCATACTGGTATCCTTATGTTTTTACCTAGTGATGTTCACTGCAGAACACAATCAAAACAACCCACTGAGCTGAAGGTGGCATACTTGATTTAAATGCCCTACGGAAAACTGGCTGTGTTAATAGCCAGGTGCTTAAATACCCTTTCTGTAAAGCAGACTAGGTTATTTAATCTCCACCTTAATCCTAACACTTCTAAAGTCTGTGGGATGCTACTGAAATTAAGATCATTTGTGTGTTGAGGACAGCACAGCACAGCCCTTAAAAGAAAAAACATTAGTTTTCCATCTCAGCTAATGGTGTCAGCCAGGAGAAAAAATAATAGCAGCAGCACTGACATTAGGAGAGTTAAATAAATAATCCACATCAAAACACTTCAAAAGAAACAAACAGGATGAGAGAATTTTACAGGCTTCCTTCTTATAGGGGGAGCTAATAATTTTCACTGCCCCTCTGTACATAGCAGCCCCTGTGAATCCTGGAAAACTCTACAGAAATTTGTGTTCCCTGCTGCCTCTCAGAGCCTGGCTCTCATTCCTGTTTCTCAGGCTTCCTCTGCCGTGTAGATGAGGATGGTCACCCAGGTGGCAGGGAGTGAGGTGGGTACATGGCTCAGTGAAAGGCTAACCCTTGATCCTTGTGAAAAATGAGTCACGGGTGGGCAAGGGGCTGTAGCTCCCTTGGCCAGGAGCCTCAGCCATGAATCCTGACATGGAGCTCCGTGTCCAAGACAGCCCTGGTTCAGGGAGCAAGAATAAGGAGTTAACAAGTCAAGGTGCAAACAGCAAACATTTACTTGGCAAAGAGAAAACTAGCATCAAACCACCCCACAGTCAAAAGGAAAGAGGTTTTGTAGAGCACAGGAGAGGGTCATCAGGCTTGCTGGCACATACATCCTTCTTGCTGGAACTGTTTCACTTTGTATAAATAATTAAATCATCTTTGGAGCAAGGACTTGACCCGGCATCTCACGCATCCCAGGTGAGCACCCGAACAACTGGGCAATAGACTCAATCTCTTGCTTTTCTCTCCCTGGCCCAATGAATATTTAATCGCTTATACAAAGTGAGGCAATGGGAGGGAGTGAAAGCCAGGCACCTTGCAAAAGCTCTGCAGTTCCATGGCCCATCTTTTTTTTTGCACCAGACTTTGAGTCCCACGGACAAAAGCCCTCGGTGTGTAGGAGAGGGGCTGTGTAGACCAAATGCTCTCCTCTAGCAGAGCCCTGAGATGGTGAGAGGCAGATTCCATCTTCTCACTTTTCCCATCTCTAACAGGTATTTTATTTTGCAGCTGATGAGATCGATGGCCACCCTTGATATGTTTGTCTAAGGATTAGAAATAGTCACCTAGAAAGGAGGAGACCCAGGCAGAATCTGCATCTCCCAGCAGACTGTACAGCTGCCAAGGCACACACTCCTGCTTCTGCTCAAATTGGTGAGAAAATGAAACAGCTGAAGCTGAATGGGTGGGAAAGGCCATGTGCCCACTGATGGGGGCTTATGTCTTGGAAAGGTTTAGTCTCCCACACAGCTACTGCTTTCACACCCAGTTCCTTATTTTATCCACTGACTGATGCAGGGCACAATCCAACACATCCCAGCAGCAAAAAGCATAAGGAAGAGCTGCAGGGAATAAGAATGCAAAGAATAAGGTCATCCTGCCCAAGGCACAACTTTGGGTTTTTTTATAATTCCACAGGAAACTAGGCCATCCAGTACGGTTTTTAAAGCTAATGCAGATTTTTAAATAAAGCAAAACTGAGGGTTTTTTAAAAAAATGTGCTGAGCCAGAAAACATACTACTCAGGTATTTCTGTAGCTTATCAAGGTCAAACTGGAGTAAGAAGAGCCCTCTAGGGAAAATCATTCCGGGTCTTACATGGTCCTGAATTATTTCAGCAAACATTTTCTTAGAATTTTTCCTTATAACAGGCACAAGGAATTAAAGAACAATTATTTGTAACTGCACCAGAAAGTAAAAAATGGGATTGCATATGAAAAAGTGAGGAAGATATTTACCTATTTAACACAGATAATTGGTTATAAATCCTCCATTCCTCCAGGGTGTTGCTGCATTTTTTCCCAACAGACTTTCTGTTGGTTTCTTCTCACAGGCAACCAGCAATAGGACAAGAAGGCATGTTCTTCAGCTCTGCCAGGGGAGGTTTAGGTTGGATATTAGGAAGAAATTTTTCACAGAGAGAGTAGTCAGTCACTGGAACGGACTGCCCAGGGAGGTGGTGGATTCACTGTCCCTGGAGGTTTTTTAAGATGAGACTGGATGTGGCACTTAGTGCCATGGTCTAATAACCATAGTGGTGTTGGATCAAAGGTTGGACTTGATCTTGGAGGTCTTTTCCAACCTGGCTGATTCTATGGCTCTATGATTCTTTTGGGAAATTTGAGTATGTGTCATCACCTCAAAGCAATACAAGTCAAAACACTGTGTGTTTTTAAAAAATAATTACTTATATACATATATATACACACATATTTTTAGTTTTCCTATTAAAAATTATTGAAAACACCCAAATCTAAAGGTGATCACGAGGGATATTCATGATATGTCCACTCTTCATATTTAGGTGTCTAGAAAGGAGTTATCCCATGGGTAGACAATGAGGTTTAAAACCTTCCAGCAGTGGTTCTGCACAAGGACTCCAGTCATCTTTTGCAGGTGCCTGATTCTACAGCCTTCAACATACATCCCCTTGACATCCCCAGGTGAGCTGTGAACATGTGGCTCTTACTTGCCAAGTTTTCTAGTTGTGGCCGTAGACTGCAGACATGCTGCTGAGAAACATCCCACTCCCTGCTGCTCCATTCCCAATCTGGACACTAGAAATCCATCCCTGCTGTTTACATTGCCTTGTCCAACTGTAAAATTAACTCCTACCTGCTGCAGAATGAAGGTTGAGTCTGAGGAAACAATGGGAAAGACCTACAGAAGCAGGAATATCACCTCTATGGTCAGCAGTGCTGGCAGGTGGAAGAGAAAGTACAGGCACAGGTAGCTTTTCTGACTTCTGGAAGGTGCAATTTGTTGAGCACAGACTTGCATTGCTTGCAATGAATTAATTTATCACTTGATTTTACCGTTCCGGGCCAAACTCGCTGAGCCATGTTTTTTCCACTGTTTTTCTGCAGAGAGACTCAGTCCTGTCTACCAGAGCTTGTCGGCAGAGACGATAGCAGGAAAGCGATGAGTCAAAAGGAATCAGATCAAGAGGGTCATTTCACAGACACACCAAAATGGCTGGCAGCATTTTCTGATCCTTTCCCTCTTCTAGCTGCAGATTGAGTTATTTTTGCTGAGTGTGTTTAAACTAACCTTGGAGAAGGGCTGTGAAAGGGCCTGGAAACACAAATGGTTGGGAGACATACAGATAAAGTATCACTTCAGCCACAGCCTCTTGTCGCACTACCTACAGTGCCACACCATGGATGTACTCGCCACTGTGAGACCTGCCTGGCTGGCCAAGGACTCAGCCTTTCTCTGTCATCTCTGATTCATATTGCACAGGATTCCTCAGCCACGCTCAGGACACGGATCTGGCAGGCTGTCGCTGCGAAAACCATGTTTATTTTACGTCTTCACCTGTGCTGTTTGCTTACCAAATTAGGAAATAGGTTTTTTGAACTCGTCAAGTTTCAGTCACTCTCCAGTCTTGTCTTCTGTTTCTGCAGTCCTGGTTGATGTCTGCAAGCTAAGGATTCCCTGCTAAGGATTCCTCATCCTCCTGTCACACTGATCTGTTGCTTGTGAGGAATTCCCAGGGCAAACCCTCCTAACGCTAATGTTAAGCCAAGGACAAGGGCTAGATTTAACTTAGTTTAAAGTGTGTTGCTTTGGCTTCAAAAGGCATCTTGTGCTGTTGCTAGTGACACAATCTCAGTTTGGTCAGGTCTGTGGGCAATGCGACTTTATTCTTCTAGTGCTCCAAAGTACACTTCAATAGTTGTCATTATGATGGGTTGTCACAGACAACATTACTTCCAAAATGTTATGTATCACAAGTAGAACAAAGAAAGAATAACTCCCTTGAAAAATTGACAGTCAAATTAGGTTTGAGCTCAGAGAGAGCTGAACTTCACAGGTGAAGATGAATGTTCACCTTGATGCTTGGAGGCAAGGGAATGGCACTGAAGGATATGTTGCACTCATGTTTCCCGATGCTTTCCAAGGCACTGTGACAGGGAAACTTGAGATCTGCAAGGGTGTTGAGCACCAAGTAGCCCAGCAGAGCTGGACAGGAGACTGTGAGGCAGACACAGACAGAGAACAGTGATAATGTAAATTTTTTCCTTATTCACTCATTTATATTAAACTCTCCTCTAGATCTCTGCCCTATCCAGCTTTGGCTTTTTTCTTTATCTTCACTTTCTCCTCCTGTCCTATATACAGATTTCCCCAATGACAGTCCCTAAATCTCTCTCCTTATGCTTCCTCTTCCCAGGGATGATACAAAACCATGTCAACAGATGGTGGTTTTTCTGTTTTCATGTGTTTTCCACAAATGCACAAATTGATTCAAAGGGATACGTTGGGCACCCTTTGCTCTTCCCTCCTACCAGGGTAACACAGGCTGAAAGCAGAGCTCCTGAGGAGCTCTTAGTCCTGCTGTTCTCCATAAAATCACACATAGCAAACACTTCCATAACTTCCTGGACTGGGGCCATATGCCTGGTGTTATGAAATATATGGAGAAAATACGTGCTTCTCAGTAATGTGAGGAAAAGCCACTCAGCAGTTCCCATATTTTATGTATCCATATATTACTTTGAGCAATGCAGATGTATGTCTTTGTTTAGAAAAGTCATCCTTATTTCAGTAGTCGCTGCCAGGAGAGTACAGGACTGGGGAAAAGCTGCCCATGTAGATGAGGCTGGAAAGAAATTTTAATTTGTGGTGCTGGTCTGGCACATAAGAACAGGATATTGGTGTGTAAATGGGTGGTATCATCTCTGGGAGTGGAAACAATAATAACTCGAATAGGGCTTTCCTTGTGCTGTCTTTCAGTTGAAGAGAAGAGAAAATTTTCTCTGGCTGTGTCGATACCACGTATCTGCTAAGATAATCTGTACAGTTTTGTTCTTACACAGCTCTTTCGATCAGGAAAATCCAATGCAATTTGTGAAGCTTTTTTTTGGTCGCTGTCAGGGACAAAAACCCAGCTGAGTCAGCACTGGGGGCGTCAGGCATTGTGGCTTTGCCTGAAAGGCGATTCACACAGCGAGCACATTTGGACTGGTTAAGCCCCAGCTCCGCCGCGCCCTCTGTGTGCAAAAAATAACACTTCAAGTGAGCTGAGTTCTAGAAAATGAAAACTAATTGCTGGGGTTGGAAGAATTCAGCCAATCTCAAGCCATTAGGATCACGGCCGAGCAGGGAATGTCATGGAGCCAATTGGAGCAAAGCTGTCAGGGCTTTACCATGCTTAAGACCTAACCTTAGGTTACTCTGCAATCATACGACCAAGGCTCGAACATTCACAGGCAAATATTCTGCCCCAGCAGTGTCTTCCCTCCATGGATTCAGCAAGAGTGCAAGGAATGCCTTTTCCACAATACTCCTCATAGCCAGCAGGATAAAGACAGACAAGCCTGGTGGTTTAATTTGCTTTTTTTTTTTTTTTTTTTTTTTTCTAATTTAATCAGTGTCAGCTCTCCTAGATCCCTGAATTTAACTGCATTACTTTCCAGATTAGGCCTAATTTTCATT
>JAWMRA010000130.1:63355142-63369694 GCA_035584735.1 Pseudotriccus pelzelni
CAATCCTGGTTGTTTAATTTGCTTTTTTTTTTTTTTTTTTTTTTTTACTAGAGGAATAAAAACAACAAAAAGACAACCTAGTCTGTCGTGAGATTTCTGACTGATTGTGGAGTAATTCGGACAGAATGGAATAGAGCCTGCTCAGTGGTTCATGAACAGCACTTATCCGTACTCCATTATTTTCCCTTTAGTTTGCTTTACAAATTAGAAAAGGGCACCAGTGTCAAATTCTTGATGCAAGCCTCTGTGTGAAATGATAAGCTAAATCCTAAATTGAGGTCAAAGCTGTTCATGTGGTTCCTGCTGCTAATAAAAACGCTTTTCTTTGTTCCTGCCTGCTAAGAATGCCTGCCCCATTTATAAACAAGATCTTATCCCAAAAGAGACACCTCTATGCAGATGTTAAGGAAAAATACCCTGATTAAACAATAATCTCTCTTTAAAAATATATGTGTTGTCAAGAATAAAGGTAACATGGTTTCATTGAGAGTAATGCATTTATTCTAGCTTAGATTTTGATTTTGTCTGCGTGCAACATCTTAGAGTATTTTTCTGAGTGGTTCACAATGTGAATAAATAGTTGGCAACATCATAGAATTATGTTCCAGTGATTTGTCATTGTTGAAACTTCCCATTAATTTCAGTTCAGAGAGGAGCTGAGGAGTTTTCCCCCACCATTTCCTTTTTTGACACTTCTTTCTGAGTCCAAAATGAAAAAAAAAAAAAAAAAGATAAAAAGAAAGCAACCCTGTAGTGATTTAGAACCAGCTCTTGCTACCTGGAAAGCTCTGGCTGACATGGTATAAAAGCTGACATCATTACAGCCTGCTTAGGGGTGATACAGCATTTAGGAGAGTGATGTATTACCTGGGCATGAGTTTTCATGTCCCCAAAACCGAGTGGAAATGTCTCAGAAGAATTTTGGTGTCCCTCCCTGAGGAACAACAGCATCTGCCAGAGGGATGGGGTCAATTGTTTGGTCCAGTTACAATTTTATTCCGTAAATCATCACCATAAACTCACTTGGTTTTAACATCTCCATATATCTTTCAGAGTCCTGATGTCTGAACCTGTTTTTTTCAGTGAGCTACCAGCTTTGCTGTGTGCAGCTGTTTAGTGTCCAATGTCAGGAGCCAGGGCATCCTCACCGTTATCAAACTTGGACACCAGTAGCAACTGGCTCTGCCTTGCTTAGTTTCATCCCCTCTGCTGTCATTGTACATGGTTTGGAAGTTGGTTACCTCAATCAAATAAATTCTCAAATACTGCAGAAGATGAATCTTCAGGCTTACTTTTTCTTCCCTTTCCTGGGGGAAAGGAACTCAGCTTACCTGGAAATGCAAGAAATGCCATGGTGGTCTTAGACAGCTCAAAGCGATCACAGGAGCCTGATAATTTGGAGGCTGCAGTATCTGTCCCCTTTCTTTTTTTTTTCTTATCTCTGTGCCAAGCCCTTGGTAACTACAGTGAGATGAATTAAAAGTGTCAGTTTGAAATGGTTGGAAACGGGTATAAATTGGAACTGTCTTTGCTGAGAAGCAGCATGAGATGGGATCGAGGCTAGCGGCAAGGGAGGTTTGGGAAGGGCATGCGATGTGCAGCACATCAGCTCTGCATTTACATGTGCATGCTGTACTACCAGGAAAGCAGAAGCACAAGCAGAGACTTGAAATCAAATCAGAGAAGACTATGTCCTACTGTTCTGCTTCTATAAAACTATTTTCTAATTAGATTTACAGGCATAATAATCAGACAAGGCAAAATTTATATGTATTTATAATGAATTATGCAAATGTGACAACACAAGGCAGTTCTCTCCTGCACTGCTCAGTGAAGATAATCCTCATCAGTCTTACTTTGAAATAGCCTAA
The DNA here is from genome assembly GCA_035584735.1 of Pseudotriccus pelzelni. Lineage (NCBI taxonomy): Eukaryota > Metazoa > Chordata > Aves > Passeriformes > Tyrannidae > Pseudotriccus > Pseudotriccus pelzelni. Next base: position 63,357,014 of record JAWMRA010000130.1, read on the forward strand.
ACACTTGCTCAAATACACATGCAGGGAGCGGCAGAGTAAGGATACACTAGGAAGACGTTTGTGTGTCTGCCCTGTGAACAATTAAAGGGCTTGAAAGATGAGAAAACGAGTGGGATAGGATCTACCTCAGGAAAAAGAAGAAACAAAACAGAGACAGAAACATCACAAAAACAGGGACTGGAGTCCTTGGCTCTTCTCCTTGAGGACACACAATGTGCTCCAAAGGCAATGTGCTTCAAAGGCAATATACTCCAAAGAAAGTCACTGTCTTTACCCAAACTAGGCTTGTAAAACATTTCCCTGGTAAAATAATCTAACAGCTCAATGTTTCTGCATGATCTGCCCAAAGAAAGCTATAGCTTGCCCCCAGCTCTGACATGTCAGGAGCTCACAGAGCTAGAGGTGACAGGCATCTCAAAAAGGTCTGTTTTACCCAACTTTTCTTCAAGGAAGTCCTAGATTAATTCCCCGGAGAGATTTTTTCACAGCTTTTGCAAGTGTTGCTGTCAAAACCAGCCATGAAGTGGTATTGTTGAGCAAACAGCCCATTTCCTCTCCTGTAGTACACTGTCCCTCTGCAGAGCTTCCCGTCTGAGCAAGGACAGGGAGGTGGGGAGAGCAGCGGTGGAAGAAAAGCCTGACAGAGCCCACACAGCCAGTCCGCCCCAAACAGCTTGAGTTTCTTCACAAGTAAAACTCCTCTCGCCTCCAGAGACTGCAGATGCCCTGCAGCAGTGCTGCCTACTGTGCTGAAATCCCTGCGGGGACACAGGGCTTGTGGAGGAGGAGAGCCAGCCGTGCTTTTAGCCACATCTTCTGGGAACAGCCCTTTCGATGGAGGGCTGGAATTAAATCATCTTTAAGCTCTCCTTCACAAACCATTGTGTGATTCTATGATGTCCTGCCCTCTCCGCTCTGCTGAGACTTGGGCTAGAGGTAATTGGTTACAAAGACCGGGTTTAATGGTTTTTAATACTAGTTGAGTGGGTTGAGTTGCTAGTGTCGAAATGTCTTGAGAAGGGAAAGAATTCTGGATTTCCTGTTATTTGTCTTCCTTCACAGAATCCCATTTTTTAGTGAACAGATGGAATATTTTTGGTTTGTTGAACATTTTGTCATCACTATTCAGCACCAGTTAACCTGCCAAATGCTCTTGAAAAATACAGTTATTGCAGGCTCTGGTCCTCCGTTTTACAAGAGCAACTTTGCTCCTAGGTTTCCATGAATAAAAAGAACTATTTATTTTTCTTTTTCCTTCTCTCCCCCCCCCAACCTTAAGATCCAAAGACTACTCCTAAGTGGCAAAAACTCATTTAAAGTAAGATAGATGCTATTCTTCCAGAGCAGGAAACTCTTGGATGAAACTAGTAGAGACTGGAATTCCTGTACAGGGAAATCTACCCTGTTTGCCAACAGTGACCAACAGCCAAGGATAACTGTGATTTATTTTTTTTCCAGTTGGAGTTGGCGGTTTCTATTAACTTTTAAATGTGGAATACAGGGAGGTTTTAGGTCAGGGACTCTGTTCATACCTCACAAACACACTTGTTTGCCTTCTCTCCTGCTGGACAGATTTGCGTGTGCTTGGCTGAGGAATTGTTTCTATGGGGCAGACTTGCCTCCTGTAGAAAAGCGGGCTGTCTTCAGTCAGGATATAAAGGATGGACCTTACATGGTTGCCTTTGCTAGGATATTCCCCTGCTGAATCACCATGATGGTAAAAAACTGTTTTCGTTGCAGTTTGAGTTTGTCTGGCTTAATTTTCAGTTGCCAGACATTTATTTTTTTGGTAAGTTATTCTTTTCATGTTTTCTCTTCCTCTGTTTTCTACTGCCTGCTACTTTTCAGAAATCTATACTGTAAAATCCGCCTCCGAACACAGAATCCTTTAATGTTGATTTCAGCACCTTACATACACATACAAAACACACACCAATTTTTATTCACTGCTCCTTGGTGAAAAGGGATAGTAAATATCTCATGCATTTGGGCAGCATTTATACTGTAGTAGTACCATCATTGCTTTTTAGAAAATCTAACTGTGGTTTGCTGACAGCCTCTAGTTCATCTCTCAGACTGAAACGACAGCAACAGAAAATACTACGTTCTATTTTTCACTCTGTTGTGATCCACACGGCGGTTGTCCATGTGTTTTCTTACCTCTACCTCTGTACTGAATCGGCCTGAATTTGAGACTGTGTGAAGTCAGCAGAGAGTTGCAGAGCAGATGTCAGTTTGTTTTGCATCTGCCATCTCTGATATCCCTGAAAAAGAAAAGAACATGAGCATGGCTATAAAACAAAGCAAAGAAAAACAATATATTTCATGAATTATGTGCATGTTTCCACTGGAGAAGTTTTGGTCTAGTTAACTGCAGAGGAAGTTGGAGAAAATTTTTTTTCTAGCATTGTCTTGTGTGGGGTCAGGAATACTTACAATTCTACAGTACTTTACTAACAGAATTTCCAGACAATACGCCCCACTCCTTTTTCCTGATTTCTGATTAGAAAAGACTCTTATGGTTCTTAGGCTGTAAATGAAAGAAAAGCCTCAAGAGGTACACTGGAGTGTGTGTGATTGGGATTCTACACTGCTTTGTTAGGACTACAAGGGGAAGCTAGCTGAGGAAGGAATCTTATACATACTCTCCCATCACCATGACAGTGCATCATGTCTTACATCAGATTTTGAGTCCTAGGGAAGACTTCTCCATGCTTCAGGGAGGACAAAGGGAAGATTTCACTTTGAGGTATTTTGATACAGAGACAGTAATTTACAGAAAAAAAAACCAACATAGAAAACCAGATTAGAAGGGACCTCCAGGATCATCTGGAACAACATCAGAACTTTTAAACTTGTTCTGGTAAATTCCATTTTTTCTTTTTTTTTCGTATTCTCAATTATTAGCATCCAAGGAAAACACTCCCACAAAAACTCCTGTAGAGTGCTCCTCAAGGAAAAAAAAAGGACAGTACAATCTAAGTAATTTATGTCCGATTTGTGAATTCTGATTCAGTGAATTTCTGAATCTGCTTTATTGCAAGTACATACAGCATTCCTGTATAACTGAGATCCAGCTTATATTGACAGACCTGTGCCGTGTATGTCTGTGACCAGGAACTGCAGAAGATTGTTCACCACTTACACAGGAAGCAGCATTTAGGGATTGTGATGTTCTTCACTAGGAAAAGGCAAGTTTGTCAGTAGGGATTGGAATTTCAAGGTTAGAAACACCAAGGAAAAAGAAAATCACTAATTGCCAAGAGAAAGGACACACAGGGAAAGAAAATCTCAAGATAGAAAGTGGAAAAAGAGGATCTGCTTTTGTGGAAGAGTCTATTTGTGACCGTTGGACCTGCCAAGGTGAATGTAAAACCACTCAGGACTGTTTAAACTCCAGAATTAGGAAAAAAATATTCATGAGGTCAGTGTTAACATATCCCCAAAAACTAACATAACATTGAAAAGTCTACACGTGGTTAGAAAACTGAGGAAGACAAATGCTCCCTCTTCTTTTGTTGCTGAGCATTATGTATTTGTTCACTTTTCTGTCCAGATTCACGGACTGCAACATTTAAAAGCTTTGTAAACACAGGTGTGTGCCTAAACTAGCACACGAAAGAGAAGTACAGCCAGCCTTGAAATGATTCCAAAAATGAGGAGTTTTGGGAAAGAGTAATAGAGAGAAAACCCGTGTCCAAGGAAAAACAGTAAAGTGATGGTGGGGGTAGAGTGAAAATTTACTCAGGGTGGACTTTAGTGTGTGTAATCTCGACATGCCAGCACACCCACCGTGTGCCTGCAAGCCCAGCTACCCTTGGGTGTTTTATCCTTGTGGGTAAGGCATTGAAAATCTGCAGTATCAGATTTTTTCCAACGCACTTACCATCTTTCATCAACTTTTTGAAGTTTCTTAGAAATCCTTACTGCCCAGTGCTCTCTCTGAGAATAAATAAAAAATCATCTGAGCACTTGGAGGTATTTATTCAAATGTTTGATTTGGGGCTGGAGTCTTCTATCTATTGCAATTCAGGCCAGAAAGTACCAAATGATTTTATATGAAGTGATCTGGTCAATAAATTTTAAAGCCAGAACGGCCATTACTATGCACAGAACAAAGAACTAATCCAGTAATTCAGAATTCAAGTACATGTGAACACATCTTAGCAAGTATTCTGTCCCACAAATCAAGAACTTGAATTCTTAGCACTTATTAGACTTAATCTGATTAATGCCCAGTCAAATGCTAACCAAGTTACTTAAAGAAATATTTAATCTGTCAAAAACGTGAATTTAACAGAACAGAATTTTTTAATGCAGGAGAATTTCCAGTGTTCTATGCATAGAATAGACAAAAGTTTGTGTTTTTCATATGAGTGAATTTTGATTTTCATACTTGAATTAATATTAGCTTTTTATTTTAAAATAGTGAAGGTAAATTATACTAATCTAAATTACTAAAAAAAAAGTTTTGTTCAACCTAGACTGGCTTGGGAAGATTTCTGTTAAAAAAAAAAATTTATATGTTCTGCTTTAGGTCAAAACTGTTTTTCAGAGACTTTGAAATCCTCATGAGAAGGAATCCACCAATCCAGTTAGATGAGATTTGTGTTTTTAAATTCATATTGATGCCCCTGAAATTCTCTTATAAATAAGCACTTGTGCAGTATTTATAGTATAAAAGCACCATGTGGTTTGCATGTTTTATATTATCACCATTGCTATGACATTGATTGCAGCTGCATTAATGGAATATTTTTTGAGCCCAAATTTAATCTTATTTTTACCACTGTAAATACATCAACAAGAGATAAGAATTAATGAATCAGTATGCTCATAGACAACACTGATTATGAGAGACACTATTCTTGGCTTCAGACAAAAAGAATTAATATGTGTTTTGTTATGAAGATCATATTCCGCAGGCAGATGAATGCCTCGCTCAAAGTTCAGTCTGGTGATGTGAGACAATAGTCCCAAGGACCAAAGGGATTTTACTGCGTCTTTTGTAGAGCCATGAAGCAGAGGCTTCCTGAAAACAAGAAGCAAATCAGCAGAGAATGTTGGTACATTGTGATGCTGTTACCAACCATTGCTTAGGAATAAACTTTCAGAAACACCACATACCCCAGCTGCAACCCAGAGGAGAGAAAAGCCACAAGCCTGGTTGAATTCTCACTTTGATTCACAGTCACAGAAGTTCAGAAAACTAAGGTGAATTATGGTTATTTCTAAATTATTTTAACATAGTAATTTATTTTTGTAATCATTAATGTAAATTACTAGGCAGAATACGCAAGGGGGAATTAACTATTTTATCTTTTACTGAATTATAAATGTCTTTCACCTGCATTGCTTTAGATGTGTTAGCTTGTGTATCTGGGTAGTAGTTATTGCATAAGTAAATTATCTCAACGTACAGTAAGGTACTTACAAACACCCTACAGTAACTATTTAACTCCTAAGCTACTGCTTTTTTTGGAGCAAGAGGAAAGATAAAACTGTATAAATTTCACTGTGACAAATAAGGCTTTTTCAGGAAGCACAAATCAAAAGGAAGCACAAAAATCACATAAAATTTATGTGACGTTTATGTTAATCTTGTCCTCTTTGGTCCAGTTTGACAGACTGCTGCTGTCCTATTAAATCAACATTAGCTCCCATTTCTGAGCAGGAAGAAGAAAACTCTGTCTGAGACCTTATGTTGCTACTGAAATCAGATTTCTGTTTCTTGTAAGAGAATTAAATACAAGCATCAAGATGGAAGAAGGTGAATAAAATTTCAGCTTCTGCCTCTCATTGCATCTTTTCCTCATCAGCCACTGCTGGAGAAGTTAAGTCCAGCCCAATAACCTGACCAGACACTGCAAACCTGCCACATGTGTGCTAGTTTTAGCTCGTGTAGCTGGTCTTCCCTAGCAGTGCCACCGATGGACACGTTGATTGAACAAGAAAATTGTAAGGTAACAAGACAAAAAAACCTGAACCGCAAAACCCCAAAACATGTAACACCAGGGACTAAAAAAAAAAAAAAAAACAAAAAGAAGAAAAAAGAAAAAATGAAGACAGATGAAAAGATCATGGCTGTTAACAGGGGGAAGCCGCCGCCAGGCAGGAAGGGAAATCTCTTCTTTCAACTTCCCTCTTTATGGCATTGCTGATTTCAGAGAAAATTGGCAACCAGAAAGCATGAGGGGAACAGCAGGTGTAATGCACGGGTCTGATTCTAGTTCTCACCCATCGTTTCATTTAATTACTGACAGATGATTAAAGATAAGGGAATAAATGAATCCTGGAATGCTTTGGACTGAAAGGGACCTTAAAGATCATCTTATTCCAACAGTCAGCCATGGGAAAGGACACCTTCCACCAGGTTGCTCAAAACCCCATCCAACCTGGCCTTAAATCAGGCCTGGAAGTTGTGTCTGAAAGCAAATGGTGTTTAGCTCTATGGAAAATTATCCATGAAGTTTTCTCTATCTCTTTATAAAGCTTTTGAAAATCTAAAGCCACACAAATGATGGAAGAGCACCATTCCCTCTGACTTTCAGAAGTTATGCAAGGGCATCTGCCAGTCCCCACGATAATCATGAAAATAGCTTTTCAGTAGCGGACATGGGCTCTGTTGCCCTGCAGTCTTTATGCCAGAGAAAGATGCTTTAAGCCCACTCTCTTCTCCTGCTATATCTGTGTCTGTAATACTGCATGGTTTTCAAACCATGGTCTTAAACTCATAGCTGTCAAGAGGAAAACTTTTGAAAGAAAGCAAACAGGCAATCAAACTTGGCTAAATAAACACAGTGTGGTTACTAACAGTAACAGTCTTTTTGATTCCTGTGAGACAATACCTGGTGAAGAGCTGGCAGGGAACATCTACAGAACAGCTAATTCTTGTTCTGCTTTTCACCTCCCTATTTCAGGGAGGGAACACTTTCTCCCACGATAGGTTGTCTAAGGGCAGCATGTCGTGCCCAGGCAGCTGCCTCTAGCACTGTCCCCAGACGTCCCGAACTCTCCAGGGCCGACTGGAAACACCAGCTTGTGAACAGCCAATAGCACAAGGGGTTTTGTTTCTTTCTCCATACGACCCCAGTGCCAGCCCAAAGAGCCAAGGTCCTGTACGTGGCCACGGTAATGGTAACGAAGCTTCCTACTGCCAACACCAAGAGTCTTTTGGTCTGCTGGGGAGACCTTTCTTGGGGTGAAATGGAGGGAGTTCTGCTCCCATGCCCATTACTGAATTCTCCACAGAAACTGCAGGCAAGGATGCCAATTAACGCTAATTGGGATTTTTTTTTATATGTGGACACGTGTCCATTAGGAACTTGATTGATAGATTGAGACAAGTGACTCATTTTGCTGTTGCCATAAAGTAACCATTGTACCATTTGAGATTCTTTAAAAGGAAAATAATGCAAGCCTCACCTGCTCCCATTAAAGCCAAAGAGTTCTGCCACCAGTTGAGGAGAAAACTTTGCCTTTGGATTCTGAACACTTGACCTAGGGGTACAAATTGCATTGGCTTGCAGAGCTTTTATCCAGGAAGGACACCTTGCTGGATAAATAATATCGTCAGAGATATTGTTACTGATCTTGGCAACACCTCATGCTTTCTTTGTAAATGCTCTTTGAATTTGAATTTTTCTCCCGATGCACAGTTTAAGAAGACCCACTTTGAGTTTTATGTCAGCACTGAAGTTGGCTTCTTTTAAATTTTTCCTAAACGCTTCTCAAACACCTATCATCGATTCCTAGTGAGCTGAAGACTAAAGGAGTATATAAGCTCTTCTGGTGGGAAACCACTTAGTTTGGTCACAGGAGGAAGCTGACAGCTCCATTATGGGCTTGTCAGAAATCAGCTGCATCTAAAAGAGGACACCAGCCCCTGGGTCTCCTGCCCAGCACGAGGCAGTGAAGGAACAAAGGTGAGGGACCCCAAACACAGTTTTCAGCTGCTCACCCAGAGAAGTAGGTATCCCTCCTAAGGCGTCATTCTTACACAACTCTCTCGGCAGGGAAACTGGTTTAGAAAAATGCTGCTCATTTGGCTTTTCGTTCCCTGACCCATGTTCCTAATGTGTGGATCACATGCAAAGGCAAGATCAGAGATGACAGATCAGTTTTGCTCTCAGATATAGTCAGGTAGATGAATAAATTCAACTCAGTGAGTTTTGGCATTTAGGAGTAACAGCTGGAAAATTCCTTTTAGCACTTCCTTGACATAAATCAGTTGATAAACAGGAGGGTTTTCTTTCAGGGCAGTCAGCTGCATTAGTGTCCCTCAGCAAGCCCCAGCTCTTCCCAGCGTGGGGCATAGAGATGAGCCTGCTTGAGAGATCTGTGGGGACAAATCTGGCCCTTGAGTTTTCCTATGCATTTTGGTCAACAGAAGTGAGGCAAGGCTTTGTGAAAAAGAAAAGCCTCTTGCTTTTATAGTTGTCTTTTTGTCAATCACTTCACTTTGACTAAAGCATAATATTATGCACAGAAATCTAAGAAGTTTTATTTGATTCTTGCTTATTACCATGCTATGAAAAAAGGGTGAAATCTCTTAAGTAAAGCAACAGAGATTGGTGGACAGAGGACAAAGCCAAAAGTGCTGACAACTGGGACTGGGAAAGATCCCAGAATCTAGTGCTAGTTTTCCTTCATGCCTTGGTATCTCTCTTCAACAGAAAGGTTGCTAGTAGAAAACAAACTATTTGCTAACTTCCCTCAGACATGGGGACAACAGTGCCAGCTGCCAGAAGAAAGAGGGGCTTGTTGCTAGGTGATACCTGGGGAAACATCAGTCTAATGTAGGTGAGATGATCCTCAGCTTAACCCAAATTTCAGAGAAATGCTGAGTTGGTCCAGAACAGATGCATCAATGTCGATGCTTCACACTCCCAGATAAAACCCTGCTATGTCAGGTGTGTGTTCAGTAACAGACTGGAAGTAGCTGTATTTATACCAGATTATGTGGGTTTTTTAAATCAGTAAGGGGGATAAGCAAAAAGTTCATTGTGTTTCTGTGTCACATACAGGACAGGCAGCTGCAAGGAGAGCAGGGCTCTGTTGGGTGCCCATGAGGATGAGCACCCCAAGAAGAGAGCAGCCTATTGCATGCAGTGATCTGCTGCATTTCAGTATCTGGAGGGACTCGAGACAAATTAAGCCAAAGGTGTGAACCTTGCTGAACTGAGCAAGACTCTTTGGCATTCAGGCTGCCAACAGCTCACAGCCTTCTGTGAAGGAAATGCCTTCTGTGGTTCTCACCATGCCCAGGGTAGATCTCACCAGCCCCAGGATGACGTCAAGCAGCATCTTGGTGTTTATCTCACCCATGACATTGCTCATGTGTGTGCTTCTCCCAGGTGGTGAGCAGCTGTGGCATGTGCTGTGTCTGTACCTAAAGCAACCACCTTTCTGGAGGTACTGCCACACACATGCTTGAGTGCTAGCCTGGGACATAAGAGCCCCTTACTTCTGTAAGCCAGACTTGAGCCCAGGGGTCACGGACACTCTCTGGAAGCCACAAACCCTGATTTTTACTATGGTGTAAGAATTACTTGGTTTTCCCTCTTCCTGTACCTGTAAAGTATTTCTATCAATGTGCCAAGGAAAATCTTCAGACCTCCCTCTGCAAACCACAGGGCAGCCAAGTCAGTCATTAGACGACAGTGTCTTCAGTTGATGGACATACTTGATGTAAAGGTTCAAGTGAGACAAAGGGACTGCTGCAGACTGCTGGGCTGTGGTATTATGGATCGTGGATTTCTGTGAAGTTTCTGTAATATTGCTTTTAAAAACAATATTACAGTTTCATTTTAATGACCTTATTGATAAGCTGAAGTGGCTCCCATTGCATCACACATTGGAGCTGAAACACCAGCTGAAATACCAGCAGATTGAAGGGCTACAAAGGTTTCAGAATCTGCTGAGAATTCTGGAATAATTTAAATGGTAACCTACTGAGGAAATAAAGAGTTTGGAGAGAAGTTAAAGTATTTTGAAAAATAGCAAATAAAAAAACCATCAGAGTATCTTTCAATGAAAACTATTGCATTAGTTCTGTTTGCTGCATCCCACTGAACAAGAATATTGGCTAGGAAAGTATAAAGTATCCCCATTAAAAGTAAAACCCATTTGCAACACATTTTAGTCTTTTCAATGTAACATATCAATGAATATTTTCTCCCTTCACTGAAAAACCCCACAAGAATATTCCCCAAATTATTGTATGCATATTCTGATACTAACAAACAAGTGCTGATTTTCAAAGAAAAAAATGACCATATTTTAATAGTCGTGTAAATTAAGCTACACGCTGAGAATTTCTTTTTAGCCTTTGGATAAAAAGTAATTCCCCCAAAATCTCATACTCATTTAAAATATTCCAAAAAGAAAGTGCAAACTTGCATAATCTTTCATGCAATTTAAGCACAAGTTTATCATATCTCTTTCACTGTCATGTCATTAATTTGATGAAGCACTGGTAATGCCACTGCGGTTGTGACTCAAAGACTTAATAGTATCCAGTTTCTGAACAGCAAAAAGTGATCTAAGATAATAGAGAATGTTAAACAACACTAAGAGCACAGAAAGAAAACAAAATAATTCTGAGTTTTTAGATGGCATGGAGGCAACTTACCTGCTAGCTATAAATTCACAGCCAGCCTCCTCATCAAATACTTTGGGGTGATTCCAGTGGGACTCTTTTTGTGCGTAAAGATACCGTGATGTAGGATTGTACAAAGCTTAGGATTTGTCCTGAGTTTACCAGGGAACAGAAAGCCTAGAAAAACAGCAGCTCAGATGGAGAGAGTTGCTCTCTAGAAACACAGCAAGGCATTAAATACTAGTTAAAACTAACGAAGCCAAAGAAAGCCTTGAAGCACACTTAAAGGAACAAAAGCCACTCTACCTGTCTCTCTTACTCATTATTTAAATTAATATTTACATTAGTAGATCAAGTCTTACCGAACTGACTTGCCTTGGGCTCTTCCCATATGATCTCTAGCACTGACATCCCATCCCACCCCAATGTATGTGGAGGGATTCTATGACTGGAACAGGATGATTACTTCTGCTCACCTTGAGTCCTATTTCCCAAGTTGCCAATCAGCTAAGACGTGCTACTGAAGCCAAGCCATACTATTCTTTCTATCAGATATTATTATTCTCACCTGTCATGCCATGAAGAAACCATTCAGGAAGGCTATCCTGATGTTTCCCTTACAAAAAAAAAGACCAAAACAAAAAAAAAATAAACCCAAAATGTAAAACAACTGTGATGTTCAGGCCAGCTTTTCAATTTTTTTTCCACCCAAAAAACAATGTAAAGCCTTTCACTGGATCTGGCTGAGGTGAAGATAATTTTCTTCACAGCAGCCCATATGGTGTTGTGTTTTGTACTTGTGCCCAAAACAGCACTGGCATCACACCAGTGTTTTAGTTATTGATGAAAAATGCACAGCGTTCATCAGATTCACAGCATGAAGGTTTTCTCTGCTTCTCCTTCTGCCCCTGGAAGAAGCAGGCAGAAGGGGTGATCAGGGGTTTGGGAGAGGATGCAGATGGACAGCTAATCCACAAAGAGATATTCCATACTGTGTAATATCCCACTCAGCAATAAAACTGCAGGATAGCTTTTCCCAAAGAAGCTGTTACTGGATGACTGGCTGGATACTGGTCTGCTGGTATGAGTGATTAGGTCTACATCACTTGTTTCCATTTTGATTGGTTCTGTTTGGGGTTTTTTGGTTTTGTTTTCACTTCTTAAACTGCCTTTATCTCAACCTATAAGTTTTCCCACTTTTTGCCCTTGCAATTCACTCACTGATCCCTGCTGAGAGGGAATGAGCAAGGAGGTGGATTGAGGCTCAGCTGCCAGCCACAGTCAACCCACAGACTTTGATTCTCCAGTCTTAATCCAGGTATCCCAAACTGGATCTCTAACTAGAAGATCCTCTATAATATGACAGCTCTCAGGCATGTCTCCCTAGGACACAGTGTTTTATAGGAGGTACAGCTTTTCTTTGAACTGGGTCTATTTTTCACCATGAAAAACATGGTAATTTCCATTTAGCAGTTCATTTTACACTTAGGCAGGCAAGTTGAAAGCTAAAATATCACTTTAAATGAGAACCACATTTTTGCTCTTTAGTTTTATTTAATAATTTATTCTAACAATGGTTTTATTAAATAATTTATTATTATAAAGTGCTCACAGTAAAGTTTAACTTCCTACCAAAAGGGCAACACAACAGGGTATAAAGAATCCTGGCTGTTTCCAAGATGCATTAATGATAATTTCTTGTCACCTTCTTGGTGAAGGAGTAGATGGGAGGAGACACCCTTCTGAATCATCCTTGCAAATGACGGACTGTTCAGGGATGAGAGGGTTGAAGGCAGCCTTTGCTGCAGCGACCATGAAATTATGAAGTTGAGGGTTCTGGTGGGAAGGAGAAGAGCAAACAACAGGATCACAACCCAACAGACTTTAGCTCTTTCAGGTACCTACTTGTCAGAATCCCATGGATATTTTCTAGGAGAGGGAAAAAGAAACAAAACCAAAAAACCCCAACAAAACAAAAACAAGCCAAAAAAAACCAACCAACAAAACCAAAAAACAAACAACCCCCCCAAAACCAAAACCCAAACCAACAAACAAACAAGAACTCCCAAAAAAACATCACC
>JAWMRA010000130.1:63370430-63384477 GCA_035584735.1 Pseudotriccus pelzelni
CACCCCCCCCCCCCCCCCCAAAAAAAAAAAAAAAAAAAAAAAAGAGAGACCAAGAAAGCTGACTGATTTTCAATCTTCCTCAGTGCGTGGAAAATTAAACAAAAGCTACAGGGAGACTGTATGGATGAACAAGGCTCTCCCAAAGAATTGAAAATAGGAAAAGAGCAACAAGGGCAGATGGCCTAGGAGGAATTTAGAGATTCTCTGAGTACGCAGGAACAGGATCCTAAAACTGAATCTGCCAGCAGGTCAAGAAAGGTGACCCTTCCCCTCTGCTCAACAGTGGCAGGACAGATCTGGAACACTGGGTCCCAGCTCTGGGCTCCCCAGCGTGAGAGACATGGCCTTACTGGTGTGAGCCTGGTGAAGGGCCACAAAGAAAATTAAGGGACTGAAGTATCTGTCCTATGTCTCCTCAAGGTACGTAAGAGGCATCTGGGTCTGGTGCTGGGTGATATGGTTCAGTGGTTACAGTGGCAGTGCTGGATTCGTGGTTGGACCAGATGATCTTAGAAATCTGTTCCAACCTTGAGGATTCTGCGAGGAGAGGCTGAGAGAGCTGGGACTGTTCAGCCTGGAACAAAGGCTCCAGGAATCTTATCAGTGTGTGCGAGTGACACTCCTATGAGAAAAGGGAGTGAAGAAGATAGAGCTGCACTCAGTGGTATCCAGTGAAAACACACAGTGGACACAAAGTGAAATACAGAAAAAATCCATTGAATTATTCAGCAATTTATCCTGACTGTTCTGAGCAGGAGGGCTCCACCAGACAGCCTCCAGAGAACGTCATAATAACACAGGAATTGTCAATCTGATCAGGAGTGTCATTAGCATGCACTAGAAATCAGTTTAGGAAATAAGTGTGAGGAGAAAAAAAAATGCAACAAAACAGACAAATTAAAAATTGAGAGAAAATCTCTACAACACAATGACAGACTTCACACTCAAGAGATCTTGGCTCCAAGTCTTGCCTAATTTTCTGCCTTTAGTTAGCTCCTTAAAATGAAAAAGTGTTAAAAAATATCCTCACCCTAGACAACCTCATAGTTAGCAGAGAACACAAGAGCCCTGGCTCCAGGCTTGTGTTTCAATTCAAGCAGGACAATTGGTCTTCCAGACCTTAAGAGTATAGTTTAATTGTTGAGCAGCTCAGTACAATATATCAGTTGTTTCAGACAAGACACGCTATGAAAAAGGAGCTTCTAGAGGTGTCCTATATGGTGTGGATTGTCAGGTCTGGCCTTCTTTTGAAATCTTCTAAATAGAAAATAGAGAAAGCTGTGTGTTTTTTTTGTTGCTCTTTCCAAAAGTCTGGGTGGGTTTATTTTTTTTTTTAACCCCTCAGGTCTCTGTCTGGAGAACTTGAGACTCAATGTTTCTTCTGAATCCACCCAACCACAAGCCAACTTGTCAGTACTGCAACAGGCAAACCCCACTGAGGACTTAGGCATCAGGTACAGATACTCCCTACAGAGAAAAAAGGCATTATTCTATGTACCAGTTCAGTCCTTACATGAATTTAACAGAAATCTTTTAAACATAGGATTATCCCAATGGCTATCGTTATTATGATTCAGAAACAGGCTTAAAATCTTCATACTGTCTATTTCAGAAATCAAATATAGCCATATATTTCCCTGGTTCCAGATCTAGCTGGCATAAAAAAATAAAAATAAGAAATTGGACTTTTAGGAGAACTTGCAAACTGTGTTTGATTAGTGGCTTTATCTGGTAGTACAAAAGTAAAAAGTACTCTCATCATTACATTTTGTTTTACTTCCATCCAACATGTGTTTTGCAACTTCCTATTTCAGGACACAGTCGAGCTTTAAGGTCCAGCTCCTCCCTTTATCTGTACAGTTGCTAATACCTAGAAAATGTTATCAATTATCAGCTATTTAGCCACAATTTCAACCACACAGTCATGCCAAGAGGTATATTCCAGAAATAAACCCCTTCAAAATTTCGGTAATAGCCAGTTTTAACAGAGATTAATTCTATTAATTTGCCTTTTCATATTTCTCCAGACTATTAAATCCGACAATTAACCCACCACCTAGAGGGGTGCTTCTCCCCTCCTGGCTGAATTAGGCCGTTGCGTGAGAAGGCTCCAGCACAGAAACCCACATCCTCTGCAAAACGGGCAGCCTGGAGGTTTAAGAGATTATACTGGATGAGTCATTACAAAAGATTTACTTCTGACCGACTCTTTCAATAAATAATAATTCTTCCTCCAGACAAAACTACCCAGAAAGTGGCACCTAGCCTCCATTTCTTATCCTCCTCCCAATGACAGCCCCCAGCAAGCAATGCCACCAGGCATCGCTGCCAAGGGCTGGTAAATACCAGGATTTACAAACAGCAGTGAGAGGGAGCTGTAATGAGATCAATGTCGAGGATTGCAGCAAATGGCCTATAAAGCAATTTTAAATGGGATTTCCTGCAACAAAAGCCAGCTCCCAATAACCTTTTCCAATAATACGAGGTGAAAAGGATTGGATTTGATTTATAATACCCGATACTAAGGCGAGGACAGACAGCTTTGTACTCTCCATACAGGCGACTGCTCAGACGATTTGTTAATCTCTCATCAGGAAACAAAATCTTAAAATAAATCTATGCAGGTACACCCAGCCCCAAATTACTGTGCCAGAAGAATCCAGCATTGTATAATTCAGAGAGGATGACTGGTCTCGTCATTATTTACCGTTAATACATGGAATATTAGATAGAATCGAAGAAATGAAGGAAGCAGTAAGCACAGCCATGTTTGTTTCCCTTTCCCGATTCCATTGCATATGTAGCTTTCAATGGAAAAAAAAAATCCCAAAGTAAACGACTAATAAACTTTTTGAAGCTTAGCTGAAATAGATGTTTTTCGTTCGAAAATTTCAAGGAACGAAACGTCCCTACTTAGCGTTAGGCAAAAGATTTCTTACCTGGGAAAAGCCCCTGCATTTCTCAGGGCCGGTCTCTTCCCTCCTCCCGCAAACCCACTCTTTCAGCCAAATATTTGGTACTTTACCGAAAGAGCAGGAGGTGGGGCACGGAGGCACCGACACCGCCTGGGCGCAGCCCGCCCGGCTCCGGGCAAACACGGGCATCTTCCCAACATATGGAAAAGAAATGAACAGCTCTAGGACCCGAGATGCCTCCTTCCCACTCGGGCACAGCGCTGCCCCGGAGGAGTGCAGCTCCCTTGCGCTCTATTTTCAGAGCTGCTCCCTCCCAGCTGTGCGTCTCTCTGCAGAGCGCAGCTGCCGCTTTGCCCCGTTTTTTTACGATTACATCCATGCTAAAATCAAAATTCAAACTATTTAAAAGATTTTTTTTTCTTTTTACTTTAGGAGAGGGCGTTTTAGCAGAGGAAGCGCCTATTTTAGGTACATCTGGACGTGATTTTCCAATGCCGCGTTCCCATGAGCGTGTAGTTAAAAATAAATCAAAGACAGAGAAGTTAGAGAAGGGAGTTTTCGTATTTCGCTGTTGCCCAGGAGGTTTTCTGGTCGTTAAACTGAATTTATAACACTTGGGGATTTCTTTCCACGTGGGGGCTATTAGCGCGGTATTTAAGGGCTATTAGCGCGAGGTTCGTGATTGTTAATGGTGATGCCTATTTAAAGCTACGTGTGACTTCACAAACTTTTACATTATTAGCCTGCTTTCCCTAAAAGAGGAAAGGTGTCCTTAGGAAAAATAACACTTCTTGGTGCTGAGTTGCTGCCCGATGGTTATACGAAAGTGTAAATCATGGTAGAGCACCCTTTTGGACACGGTTGTTTTTTCTTTTAAGCAGAATCAGTGTCTGAATTGTACCGACCAGTAGGAAAATTTCAATAAGGTGACCAAGTAGGACTTAACACCAGTGTCGACAGTACACCTGAATGTTATTTGGAAAGTGAACTAATCACATAGGCAAACAGAAGCGACAGTTGTCCGTCCGACTTGAGTCCTTCTTTGCTTTCAACTCTTACCCACCACCTTCATTCGCATGATGGGGGGGAGGGCAAGGGGTGTTGTTTGCTTGTTTTTACTTTTTACCTTATTTAAACATTCGAGCAGCGTTTCCCCAAGCGCTACGGGGGAACGTGCCGCCGCCGGCGAGGGTGGGGCGACCCGAAAAAAAGTCCTATTTTATCCACCTACAAACTCGTGGATAAACCTTTATCCACTGGTCCTCTCCCTGACGGACCCCGGGAGGCTTAGGGTTTGCTAAGGGTGGCTCTGGCTTCCCCTTGGGCCTGTCCGGAGTGTCACTGGCCGTGACGGTCAGCGAGTTTTCCTTCGCCCTGTCCCCTGGGACAGGAATGCAGGTCGGCCTGAATCTTGTGCCGGTCGCCTCCCTGGGTGCTCTCGGTGAGCGCACACGGCACTGACCGAGGGGTAGCTGCTTTTCGGTGGCGGAGAGAATGAAGGGAACTACATGGTTCATCTTTGGAAAACAGCCGGGAACGCTGGGTCAGCCAGGTTTGCAAAGTGGGAGTATTGCTGTTGCGCCGGGGTACTGCAGGGAGCAGGGCTGGGCAGCAACTCCCCTTCCCCCCCCAATCCGACAGCCAGAGAAGCCTCCCCTCTGCCCCATCCCTCCCTCCGAGCCACCCGCTTGAGGCTGAACAGAGTAGATGGGGCAGAAATGGGGGTTGGAAGGGAACACATTTGCTCATTAAAAAACCTTCAAAGGTGACAGAAGTCTGTCAAGCCCTCTGTTCCTCTGGGGGAAAGCGGGGGCGGGAGGTGGTCCTCCACCGCCGAGTTCATCCAGGGATTCCCGCAGGTGACCCCGACTGGGGAGGGGGTGGCCTGGCGAGGGCTTCAGGACCAGCCCCGGCCAAGGCAGCCCAGGCGCCGCAGGGAGAGGCGTCCCGACCTCCGGCTACCGGCAGCCGGTGGAAGGCTCCCGCTCCCGCGGCTTTCCCCGCTCCGCTGCCATGTGCTGTGGCCGGGAAGGGCACTACGGCACTTGCACGGCGGAGGGAGGGCTGAGAGGCAGAGACAGGGCGATAAACAGGCAAACAAGCAAGACGGCACATGCAGGGCTCGGGTGGGATTGCTGGCTGGACCCCCAGCTCGCCGTGGGCTGCCGCGGCCGCCGAGGCTGCGGGTCCCCTGCTCGCCCGCAGCGCTGGGGACGATGCGGGAGCGAGGGATGCAGCGGAGCCGCCGGGAACCCTCGAGTCTTCCCGCGACTGGGGGAAGGCGCAGACCCGGGCACGGCCCTGCCTGACAATCGATCCGCGCCCATTAACCATGTCTTCCATGGTTAGTGAACCCTCCTGCTTCTCCTTTCGCAGCCACACAGCAGAGCGAATGTGAATAAAAGATTGCAAACCCGTATGACGGTGTTAGTACCAAACTAACAAAGCAAACCTTCCCTCTCCTCGTTTCGAGGGACCATGCCGAGAATTACAATGCTGCAACCCCTTCTCCCCCAAAGAAACCCAACCCCACCAACAAACTCCCCTCAAACTAAAAGAACACAACCTCCCAAACAGCCCTAGATTTCAAAAGTGCACAGGGACGAGCAGGCTCTCACGGCGATATGCTTGTGTTGTATGTCAGTTCTACAAATGGTTTCACAAAGCCACAGATGTGACGAGGAGCTGCCGAAGTACCACTCGGCCACAGGGAAGAGCCTGTCACCCCGGCGGAGCCGCGCCCGACCCGCGGGTCGTGCTTGTGCGCCCAGGGAACAGTAGTATCATCTCTGTTGGTGTGTCAAATGTCACCAGAAACCCTGTGACTACCTGCCTATTCTTTTTTCCGAAGAGAAAAGAACTATTAATTTCACGTTTCTAATTATATTCTTTTCCTCCCTTCCTTCCCCTCCTTCCCCTCCTTCCTTTCCTTCCCCTCCTTCCTCTCCGTCCCCTTCCTTCCTCTCTCCCTTCTGCTCTTTCATTCTCTTTCTCATTCTTTCGTTCTTTCCAGTCGTTGGCTCTGGCTTGAAGGAGATCTGATGTGATTAAACTCACAGGGCGTTGGAGGGCAGAGGTAAATTAAGCCAAAGCGACAGAAAAGATGAAAGAGGCTTGCTCGACTCGAGTGCCCGAGGACAGCTGCCCTCCGCCTTCCTCCCCCGGGTCACGCAAGCTCCCCTCCGCCTTCCGCGGGACTCTTCTCCTCATCCTGCCCCGGAGCTGCTTCTTCCGACGACACCAAAAAGGATTCTTTTTTTCCCTTTATTTTTACCTACATCCCCTTGGGACGTGTGGAGAAACGCGCCCGGCCCAGAGCGCTGCCCGGCCCTGCCCGCACCGGCTCTGCCCTCCTCCGACAAGCGGGGGAACCTCGTGGAGGTGATGGGATGCAGAGACGGAGGGAAGGGTGCGACCTGCGGGGGTTTCACAGCGGGCAAAGCCCCACAGAGGGGGTGTCTGCCCGCACAAGGTCTGGCGGCGGCCGGCAGTCGGCCCCGTCCCGGTGCTGCCGGTGTCTGGGGTACCGGGACCCTCCACGGCGTTCTGCGCTCCCAGGTGCGAAAAGGCGGCCCGGGCCTCTGCCGGGGCTCCCCCGCCTCAAAAAAAGGAGAGGAAAGAAAGCAAGAGAGGGCCCCGATCCCTGCACTTCACCTGCAATACAAGCAGCCCTTTAACACAGCCTAAAGCTTACATCCTTCTTAGAGCAGAAAGTAACGATATTAAAAAGCCCACAAGCAAATAAAAAGAGCAGAGATCTGCTCTAATTCAAAATTCCTAACTGCAGAGCAAGGAGAGAACGTCTTTATTTTTCTCTCCAACAGGACCTTTTGAATTTTAAAGATGTTCGGGACCACATTAAAGATGTCTCGAAATGCAGCGACGGAAGGAGACAACCAAATCCGATTGTAAATGTTGGTAGGTTCCTCTTTATCTTCCAGGGAATGAAATTAAAACACACAATGCAGGGACCAAGGAAGAGGTGAAACCCGAGGCATAAATAATTTCCAGAGTATTAACATCGCGAGAAAAGTCATCTTAACGGACGCGCAGCTGAATTTTAATGTGTCAGTACACTGCCACCTGCTTTAAAGATCCACAGCTTTAAAAATAGCCCGTGCTCTCCTCACTTCTCTAAAATAATGTATAAAGCGCATCTTGAGTTTTATTTATAATCGTAACGAAATCAAGCTATCGAAATGGGAGAATAGCGTTAGCCAAAGATGCTGGGATGCAGGAGATCTAACATCAGCCCGAGGCAAAATACATCAAAACT
The DNA here is from genome assembly GCA_035584735.1 of Pseudotriccus pelzelni. Taxonomy (NCBI): domain Eukaryota; kingdom Metazoa; phylum Chordata; class Aves; order Passeriformes; family Tyrannidae; genus Pseudotriccus; species Pseudotriccus pelzelni. The sequence continues at coordinate 63,377,622 of JAWMRA010000130.1, forward strand.
GCCGTGTAGCGAAATATTGTGGAGATTCATAGGACGTAAAATACATAATAAAACAAAGTACTCAGTTACTTCCCATCTTAAGGATTACATGGTTTAAGTGAGAAGAGATTGCATTTGGAGGGATCAATTCCGTTTCAAAAAACCCCTATCAGAAAGTTGTGGAGGGCTGAGAAATTTGTATCGTGTCTTAAATGTGTTTTAAACCGAGATGTGATTTGTTGGAACGTAAATATACAATCTTTATTTTATTACAGCCGGAGAAAATTAAACAAGCAAATGCAAAGCAGATTTATTTCTTTAAACGGGAAAACAAGCGAGTCGGGTGTGGGGTTGTTCATGTATTGATTTACTTCGCTGGATCTTTTCTCCAGAGAGTTATCAACAGGGAAAAAAAAAAAAAAAAAAAAAAAAGACAAGTCAGGTGGATATTTTCTGGTGAGAGAAGGTCTTGGGAGACAGACACTGAGTTCTACCCCCGGGCCCTCACCCCTCCCCAAATGCAGGGCTTTTCTGGCTAGAGAACCATGCGTGATTTGCAGCGCACCCGCAACTCGCTCCCGGTGACTATTCCCTCCATGCCCGAGTCCGCTTAATTTGTAAATAAGTTTCAGGGCCCCTTTTCACAGAACCCAGTTGAGCAGGTAATTTGTTGTTAGTGTTTGTATAAATGTTGTGAACCATGCACTCAAAAATAGGAAAACTATACACAAAAGAGGCAAACATGGGAACACAACTGGAAATTACTGAGTTATAAAAACGTCAAAGACGAGCAATTTGCAAAGAGGCATCAGTAATTGTCTCCTACATTAACGGAAATGATTTGCCAAGCCCAACCCTTTTGTTCTCCCCAGGATGGACGGGCGCTTCGCCATCGACCTCAATGGACTGGATCAGGACCTTTTTATCAGGCTCAGCCCACGGGGGTGCTCAGGACCCGAGGCCGGATCCTGCCTTGCAGACCTGCAGTCCCGGAGTGGGTTTTGGGGGGAAATTGGGTGGATTTACCGTAGTCTTCCTGGATGGGAAGGAGACATGTGTGTATGAGCCTCAGATTTGAGGGGATCTCCCAAGGATTCAAGGAAAGCAGTCGCAGCTGTCAATAGGAGAGCCGAGTGGAAAGATTGATGGGATGATCTCCAGCAGGCCTGGGAGTGACACACTGTGGCCCCGCTCATGCCAGCATATGGTGATGTGATGTGGTCAGGCTGAGACTCCTGGAGGAGCTATGCTTCCCACCAACCCAGGCAGGCTTGAGCAAGTCCATCTCCTGCTGTTTATCATCTCCCCCAAAATCACATTCATAAGCTAATTCACATCATAAAGCTAGTCTGGCTTCTCATTCTGTGAAGAGCCCATTTCCCTGCTAGAGCATGGGGGAGAATTTTTTTGCCTCTCCTTTGGCCAGGCAGAAATGAAGCTTGCACAGATGGACTGTAGCTCTATGGGGTTATGTTTTGTCACTTACCCTATTTTGCCTTATTTAGGACACTCCAAATTTTGGAACTGATGTGCAAAGAGACAAGCTCAAATTCAGAGCTTCAGGCTCCCTCTGTCTGAACCTGAACCCTATTTTCAGGTTTTTTTTTCCCAAAAAAACTTTTCTTGCACTCACACAGTCTAAAAAAATAATCAAAAAACTGCCCAAGGCTAAAGGCTGACACGGTGGTATGACTGCAGATGCCATGGCTGTAACCTGTCCTATTTATGTATTAAGCCAGCTTACATTCAGAGCTGGTTTCTAACTGTCCACATTTACATCTGCAGGGTTCTGCCAAGGCCCTTGCTTGTATCTTGGGAGGGATTTTTTTTCTGCAGACAGACTCGGTAAAGTGTATCTGGCTAAGGCTGCCAGAAAAGTTTTATCTCAGATTTGCTCACTATCCAGGGAAGCATAAACCCAACATCCACTACACAACATCGCACTGTGGAAAACTCACTTTATGAGTTTCAAAGCATTATGCTTGCTTGAAAACAGAGCTACTTGTGTAACAAGTTGCTGGTGAGAGCTGCAGTCAAACCTGCACTAAAGCCAGGATTTTAATGAAGGCTCTGCTTTTGATTTCATTGCTGAAGATATACCAACCACTTACAACTAACCAACAGCATGATATAAGATAGCTCCAAGAATATTATTTTCATAAAGTAATGGACATTTATCTTCGTCATTAAAAAAAAGTAGACTTCCAAATTTTAGACTTGAAGTTCTCTTTAATGACTGGATTAGGATCTGGTACGGTAAACAACTAACAAACCATAATATTCTATTAATTTCAGATAGAAATTCCTTTTCTCCTTCTATTTTCTACCTCCTAGTGGCTAATTTTTAAACTTAGAAGCAAAATATTTTCCACTTATCCTACAGAGGATTTTTTTTTTTGTTAAGCTGATTTCTTGTATCCCATGAACAGTATTAGGCAACAAGATAATATGGATTTTCCTCATTGAGACCTATAAGATAGGATTAAAGAACTGCTCAGGGCCTGATCCTGTCCTTCTGTGTTTTTCAGACTGCTATGCCTGGTACTGAGGAGCTGAGAGGCCAGCGAGCCCCCATGGAGCAAATTCCAGCTCAGAGTCTCTGAGAAACAGCCACTTTGCAGCCCTCCCCACGGCGAGCATCACTCAGCCGCCTCGGCCAAGCAGGGTGCCAGAACCCAAACTTCACCTGGAAACACCAATATTATTCAGGGCTCTGCTCAGAAGAAAAGTGACATTAATTTGCTTCGATATGTGCTGTTCTTTTGCTTAGGGAATTCATGGAAATCTGGATTTTGACATCCTTCACATGCGCTGCCCTTTGCCTTCAAGCCTTTCATCAGTGCCAGCGGGATGGTCTGAAGAAAACCCCAGCACACAAACAGGCTCGTTGTTCATATCGTATGGACAAAATCCAGAATTGGGCTGGCAGTTTTCAAGCTTGGCTTTTGGTATTTGGTAAAGTCAACCTTCCACAGGATCACGAGTGTGTGAGGCCAGGATTAGGTGTTAGTGGGACTAGCTGAGGCAGAAGGAAAGCTGACCTCGGCCGCTGTGCAGATGCTTTAAGAAGAAGAAACCCCAGGCGGAATGGATATGGAGACTAAGTTTGCCTGACATTTCCCATTTTTAGACACTGCTGTGACTTGATGCTTAGAACTTTGGTCTGAATCTTACTTGACACAAAGGGAGAGGAATATTTTTGGCAGGGAAAACAGAATGTGTTGGATATTGTTAGAAAGTATGAAGATTACTGCAAATGATTGCTGTAGTGAAGAAACTACATCTTTTGGGCAGATCCTGCAATTGTGGTGTAGCTCCCAGAAATATTCCAGAAAAACCAACAGCAATAATTGTAACTGTAAGAATAATTTACAGTGGCAAAACTACCACTACCAGCCCTATTAAGAGCCCCGTGTTCGCACTTGATTGCCAACAGCCAGGCAGCTATCGCACTCTGAAAAACATTCAACAGGTAAGGAAAGCAAACACGTGCAAAAAAAAATTATCCTGAAAACTGTATAAAGAATATATATGAGAATATATTAAGAATAAGTTAATTCTATTTGCACCACAATGTAATTGTAGGTCAAAGCTTTGTAAGGAAGCAAACAGTGTTAAGGAATTTAGATCGCATTTATATACAATGTCTGCCTTAGCTCCTTTAGATAATTTTGAAAATTGTGCTGTAAAGCTAGGAGAAATACCTTGATTGGCCAAATACATCAATAAGCAAAGAGCCTTAATTTGAGGAAAGATTTCCAGTCCTATATTGGTTTGGTATTGATTTATGAAGGCAGGATTTAATCCTTCCCATTGTGCTTCTATTTTTGCTTTCAGATAGGTTACTGAGTGCATGATGCATTTAATGCACTGACAGTGTTAGGTACTTTCAACAGTCTTCTATTTCTATGAAAATACAGCCAAATCCAGGTTTTAAAAAGTCTAGATGAATTTAAACCTTCTTTTAAAAGAAAATTTCATTATCTGTCACCAGGTTTTTATAAGCGGAGGGAAAAATATACATGTGCGTGTGTGAGTGAGTAGGATGAGACCAACTATGCTCTGCAGATTTGTTGCTCAACAGGATCTTATTTACACAGAGTTGTTTAAATTTGGAATTGTAATTTGCACTCAACGATTGGCATAACTGACAAATCCAGATATTTTGTCCCTTTTCTATTTTCTTTTATATCCCTTCAGAAAGCCAGCAGTTTCTTTTTTCACCAGATTTGTTAAGGTTCATTTTTCGATCTACCAGTTTTCCCTGTAGTCACAGCAACTGAATCCAGCTGACAAAAGGAATTTCAATAATATTGAGAGATTTTTAGGAGTTTTGCTACTGTTGCCATAATCCTCTCGCAACCAGAAGCATTTACTGATGGGTCAGAACATGTCATGCCTCCTGTCTTTTCTCTTGATCAGGAGTAAATATACACATACTGCTGGCCTTCATTTTGAGCCTGGTTACCTGCAGTGATAAAACTATGTCTGCAAGGTGTTTGTATTAAACTGCCCTAGGTCTCTATGGCAAATGATGACTTCCCTTTACATGAAGCTCTGACATTTTAATTTATAGAAAGTTGACATGAGACAATTATTAGATTCCAGAAACAAACAGGTATGTGCTGTATGGCCTATCTCATAGTAATGTGAAAATTCTATTTGTTTTTAAATAAATAATACATATATGAAATCTGGCTTCTGGATATATTTTCAGGGGTACTTCTGCTTTCTTGTTAAGCACGTCCTTAATTTTATTGTCTAAAGGTTTTCCTTTCCACTGTTAATTTGCAGATCTAGAAATTCCAGCCAAGACTATAACTAGTTCTTCATGATTTAACACCATCCTCACTAGCAAAGTCTCACATTTAAAAAGTGCAATCCAGAGCTGTAAGCTGAGTGACTCAGCTTCCCTATATAACACCCCCAGCTACATCTTCATCTCTCCCAGTGCTAGGGTGTCTCTGAGTTGACATTGTAATCTTCTGCTCGTGAACTGCTTCCAGTATTTCCAAAGTGCTTTCTGAAATACGCTTGCATTAAGCTCCGCAAGTATACTGGAGCATGTGAAATGCAGGGACCAGGAGGTTCTTTTTCTCTAATCTGTCCTCATATGGGAGTCATTCTGAATATGCAAAAGTCTGTCTTGAACTTTCATGTATCTTCTTTAATAAATCTTTTCTGAGGTATGCACTGTGGGTTTATTAAAGTGGCATCATTCTGTATATTGGTCCTCTTCCTTCCTAACACCCTATTTTTCTTCTTGACTATGGCAGGACACCGAAAAGATTCTTTCAAAGATTTATGCAAAGTGACTCATAGCTCCTTTACAGATGGTGATAACTGGGTGAGAGTCCAGCTTTTATGTAGATACAGCTTTATTTATGCATATGCATATACATTTTTCAGTGTTGAATTTGCCATCTTTTGTCCATTTTGTATCAAAAGATACTTCTAAAATGTTTCATAAATGGTTTTGATTCTGACCACTCCCAATAATTTTATAACATTAAAAAAACCTGCTACCTCACTACTCACCTTCTTTCCAGACCATTCACAAATATGTTGAACATCTGGATGCCTGCGGGATTTCATTAGCAATTACCTTCAACCATTTATCACCTCTTTTTGTTACAAATCTTTTGAGCAGTTATTAATCCACAGGAGGATCTTCCCTCTTATCCCATTAAATCCTATCTACTTTAAATGATTCTGATAACTGACCTCATCAAAAGCTTTTTAGAAATCTAAGAACATTACATCCAGTATGTGACCTTTATCCACAGGCATATTTTCTGCTTTGAAGAACTTTACTACACTAGGAGACATAACTTCTCTCTATGAAAGACATTTTAACTCTATTTCTACCAATGCTTGAGACAGAAGTCAGCCGTGCCAATCTCTGGTTCTCCAGACGTGCAACAGATCTTTTGAAAATTGGATGGCACGTGAACCTCTCTCTCTTCCTCTGATCATGATGCTGCTTTTAATAACTGATTCAGGAGTTTCAAGTCCATGTTTGTTAGGCACTTCTTGGGAACACTGTTCTAGAGATTTGTCACAATTTATTGTATCGATCCATTTTGAATTTCTGCTGGTGCTGGGAAGAGTCTACAGCTTAAGGTTAGGAATCCACATGCAAGGGAAGAAATGTGGTTTGAATTTCCTCAAGCAGTTGAAGGAATGGGATGTGAATCTCTTTCTTCCAGCATGGGAGCCTTAATCCCTATTAACTGTTGGTGTGCGTATGCTACATTTTGCGTTCTGCTAAGTCTTACTAGATCAAACCCTTTTTGAGGTGGATAGGCTGAGGAATGGCTCTTTTACAGTTTTGGCATAAACTAAAAAAGCCAGTCCTGTGAAGGCTGAGATCAATCTGACAGCACTGATATGGAAGCTCAGCTGTTTAGGGACTTGAATGTTAAGAGAGAGGTGTCTGTAGAATTCAGAAGCTGTGCAACTGAGAGTTCTGCTTGTATTATCCACATATCTGCCATTTTATGCTGCCTGTACATCAGCAAAGAGGAGTGAATTTACTAAGTGTAAAGACAATTTTTTTTTTAACAGAAAAATCCTTCTGTAAGGATGTGTTTTGGTAAAGCCCATGGAAGTGGAATAACGAAATTTTCACTAATATATACTTAAATAGATCTCATACCTGGAACCTTACTGTTACAAAGAAGCACATCAGTCACTCATTTATGTGAGGCTTCATGCCAGACTCTTGAAATCTGGCCCTTGAATTTACAGTGCTTCACTACCATGTGTAAATAAAAGCAGCAGAACATTCTGGCTTTGGGAGATTGTGCTGGTTTAAAAGTTAACCAGCAGGGGAATTGAACTCAACTCAAAAGAGAGATTATAAGTCAGAATAACA